>VZRE01006230.1:44866-140547 GCA_013396775.1 Cephalopterus ornatus | reverse complement strand
TGGCAAAAAAAAAAAAAAAAAAAAAAGAAGAAGCGAAACTCAACAATTTGGGTTGGGTAATGTAGCATGTTTGGGTTGCTTGGTGTAATAGTTGGTAATGGTATGCAATCCTCTGTTGCAACTGCAACAGCCACGACAATGTGATAATAAGCAACGGTGTGATTTTAAAGAAAATTACTCTTGAAAGTAAGAATTTTATTCTAATTTCTTTAACTATGTGTTTAAGAAATATTTAGTCAATTATTAACTTGGTGAGCAAAATTAAGTTTTATAGTTTTCATAAAAGTGATGTTTCTGGACAGGGTGCTGCATGCATTGTCAGGCCAAAGTATAAAACCTCTTTGATTTCAACAGAAAAGAATGCTAATTGTGCATCTTCATTTCTGTTCAAGCAAGACAGTGTCTTTTTGTCATGTTAGTGTGGCTAATTAGAAATGAACCTAGAAAGGGTAGTAAGTTTTAATTGGACCCTCAAATTATAATGTGACCTGTGAGTATGAGAGTGCAGTATTAATGTGTACAGAGACTTCAGTTTCTTATGCGTTCTTTTTTTTTTTTAATTTTCTTTTGCTTTTCTGTTTGTCCTTATCTGTGTGTAGCTGAGAAATAAATCACTGAGGACTGTAGGATCCTTGCCCAGTCACACCATCCACTGATTGTAAGTGAAGAAATGCGCCACAGGTCCAGCTTCAGAGGCCTGGTCAGTCAGTGCATCCTCACCAGCGCAGTGCCGTGTCATATGGCAACAGTGAGGCTGTGACTGGGCCACTCTTCTAGAAAAGATCAACATGAGTGGGTGTGGGCTGTGCAGCAAAGCCAAATCACAACCAGAGCTGCCTCAGAAATGAAACCAGAAACAGAAAATCTGAGATACAGCTTTTCAAAACTTCCTCCTTCTGCAAAAAAGAAGTGCTGGGGGAATCAGCGTTAGAATAAAAAAGGCAAATAATGCAGAAATGGCTGTTGTGTTGTCTTGGCTCCTGTTTCACTGTGCGCAGGTTGGCAAAACTCCTTGACAGAATAAACTTCAGCAGGAAAATCCAATGTAGGATTGATTTATAACTGCTGGATGAAGGGGCATCTGCCAGTTGTTGTCTCTATGCTATTGTTCATAATGTGATGTGACTTATTTTGGAGAGGGGAAAACTTGTGTGCCCATTGAATACAGACATAATTCAGACCAACCCAACTCTCCAACTATCTCAGAGATTGACCTGATTATAAAATTCATCTTGGTTTTAAACTGGAATCTCTGAAGATCAGGTTTGTCATATTTGAATGTACTAAACTGCTTTGTAAAAAAAATATTGCTTCTCCAATTTCAGACCTAAATTGTCATTGGGGTGGGGACAGAGAAGTGGGGGCAGTTGTTTTTCAGAATTATTTTTTTAAGACCAGATGAAAATAGCATAAATCAGAGGTGAAATTTCCTGAAATCCCAAATTAGAATAACATTTAAAATCACACAAAGCTTTTAACTTCTGAAAGACTTGTATCTTTGCACAGTGAAAAATATTAGTTTCAGACAGGAGATGTATACCATGTTGTATCCATCCAATATAAAGGGGAAAAATATTATTTAGTTGTTTAAAACTCTGACGAACCTTTACCAGGTCACTTCTGTTAATATCACTGCTTCTACATGAACGCTGTCCTGTGATTTTGAAAAGATGTGTTTAACATATATGATTAAAAATAATCTAAAAATTATGCTATCCTCATCACAACATTCCCTAACCATGTAGTCAAGGCTGATTCAGACAAGAAAACCACCTAATGAATCATCACACTTGTTTCCTGCACTGCTTAGGCAGGCCATGCTGCCTTTAATTTCAATTTTTGCTACAAAATAATTCTTCCACATATGAGACAGACTGGAATAATAACTTGGTGGTGGGATTCTCTTTATTAAATCTGAGCTGGTCAACATGGATTTCTTGAAAGCCAACAGAGACCGACAAAATATAGTCAATAAGAATTAAGGCTAAATTGATCTCACCATAAGGTAAGCAGTTACTCTAGGTCAGACGGATTGCTCCCTAAAAGAGAAATGCATATTGCTCTGTATTGCTTACAAGAGTCACCAGAGGAGCAGCTGAGCTGTAGATGCTGCATTCTGTGCCTCTGCAGCATCTGGGGTGTACAGACTTCACAGTGTCAGATTCGCAGTACATCTGTCACATCTCCCCTTACTCTCAGGCTTTAGAAAAATTCTGTTAGAACTGAATACCTCTGAAATCAAAAGTCATTTCTGGAAATTCACATCCAGGGGCTGGACTTTTTTGTAGAATTCCTCCAGAGCTGAAATTTTCTTGTTAATTTTATCAAACATTTCAGCAACATCACTTGTTTTCCATGCTTTATTAAATTTTGTAACTTAGTCAAATGTGATAATTTATATATTCTACTTTGAGTAATCTCTAAATCATAAGACCTGAGAACCATTCTTTTGAGAATACCTTGTTCTTATCCCTATTTTACTTGAGTATGTATGCATATTTATATACACATAACTATATAACAATCATTATACAGGAATATAGAATAATAAAACAGAAAAAAATATGGACTAATTAGACATATAAAGTCTGAATTTGGTATGAATGTATATATATATAGTTATACAAATGCCATCAGTTCTGTTTTTATTTAAAAGAATAATGTCAAAGGATAAAAAAGAAATAACTTGATTGGGTAGGATGTCGGAGAATAAAATATAAGGAAACCTATCCAATTTTGGTTGAATCTATAGAAAAACTTTAAAAAAAATAAAAGAAGGCAAACTTTGGAGTTACAGTCTCTTCATCAGTCTATGGGAAAGCAGAACAAAGAGATCAGAAAATGTATGCTTAAAGGATAATGATTCACAGCTCATAAGGGAATATGTTATTGTAGTGTGAGTATAAGGTCTATGGGAAATATTTTCCTTGGGAGACAGGAAATGCCTGAAAAAACTAAGCCACAGGGTGCATTAAAGAGAAATGTTTCCCTGGGTCACCATTCCTTTTACAGAAGGAAGGAGGAATCTATTAAGTCAGGAATGGACAGTAAGATCAAGGGAAATTAATGAGCTGGAAGAGAGCCTTTTAGAGCTGTAGTAATACTCAGACCTGTGGGCTGCTCTGAAATAGGATTCTGTTTTCCTGAAAACCAGTGATAACTTCATGCAGCTGCTCATTAGATAGTGCAGATAGCACAGGAGAAATTGAAACCCTGGATGTGCTAGATTAGCATTTTCCCTCTATTTCCTCCATTTATTTTCCAGATGGCATACTCTTTCCCTATTATGTTTTATTTATTTATTCCCCTTCCTACTCTATTAACCTCCGTGGAACAACACCAGAAATTACTATGGCCCATTTACTAGAGAATCTTATTTGATATTGACTGTTTTCTTTAGGACGATTTGATTGACACAAATTATTGCAGCAGATGTGTATTGTAATTTGTAATGGAACATTTTATCTATTTGAATCCAGATAGTCTTTCTTCCATATTACCCATTTGTAATGCTCCTTGTTGGGATCCTTGAATCTTTATTGTATCAAATAGCAGGTATCTTTAGGGGCAGCTAAGAGCCATGGAGGATTAATGCACAATCCTTCCACACTTAAATATCTTGCTGTTTTCATCTTGTCTCAGGTAATCACTGGAAATGAAGTTGGTCGCCTAACTCTAGTACGTGTTTACAAAACTCAAGGAAATGCCATGGACTTTGATGCAGTTATCAGACTCACTTCAAAAGGGTACCAGAACTGAAATGACAGAAATCCTGTGGACCAGGATAGAGGTACTTTGCAGGATTAAAACAGATGTTTAACACTGAGCTTCACTACTTTTTTTTTCCCCCTCGTTATTCTTTCTTTCTTTCTGAAGCTCTGAATTTCTTCATCACAAATATTAAATATGCATTACATGAGTAGAGAATGTGGCAAAGAGAAAGGGATGTAGCAGGAATACATTGGGTTGTTTTGAGCAGGACTCACAACATAATTGCTTTAAAAAGTTACAGATATTGTATTAGCTTTCATTCGAAGAGCAAGAAAAACCCTATTCCTTCGTTTGATGCTTTGTGAATTGAAATATGAGACCTTCTTCTCACGTACAGAATCAGGGCAATGCGTGCTCATCACATGGGGGTACACAGAACAGAAATGAGACTGTCTCAGGTAAATGTGACCTTAAATTCGGCCACAGAAAGCTTGTCTCTACATCCAAGTAAACAACATTTCAGGAAAAGAGAACAGTATCCAGGCTGAATGCAAACAGATGTCAGGCGAGAGAGGCAGTGCATTGGGACAGCTGCTGTGCCCTCCCCTGGCACAGAGCCTGGGCTCCCCCCAGGAGGTGCCGCTGGTCTGGGGCAAGGGGGGAAGACAAGCCCTAACTGCAGCTGAGAAATCTGAAAAATCTGTAAACCCACCACCCTGATGGTAACCTGCTGCTTAGAAGAGCTGCTTGTCTTAAGCCCCACACAGCCCATCCTGCTGCCAAGGCAGCTGAGGAGCCTGTTCCCACAAACTGCTGCATGGGGCAGGCAAGCTCTCCATGGCTGGTGAGAGAAATTCTGGATCCCAGTGTGCTACGGAGGCGTGGAAGAATTACTATGCACTATAATTGATGAACAGCTTCTGACACATGACCAAGATGGAAATTGGAACAAAATGTTGTTTTGGTTTGCTCTGAACTATAGCAGTTTAATTCACCTGGCTTTCTCACCAAAATGAGAAAAGGAAGGGAAAAAAACAAAACAAATATGAATTGATTTTTCTTTGATGAAAACCAAATTGTTTTTTGTTTTAGTGAGTTTTTTTTTCTCCATTGCTTCTGTTTTCCTTTTTGTTTGATTCACTTCAGTTAAACTTTCTGTTAAAGCATTTAAACCAGAGAGAAAACATTTCGTATCAAGTAAAATGGTCTGATTTCCTCCAGTGTTTTTCTTTCCTTTTAGTCTAATCTGCTAATTAAAAAGTACCTAAAATCACAGATACTTTCTCCTACACACACACACACACAAGCAATTTCAGTGTCTTAGCAGCTTGAAGCATTATATTTTATTCTACACAAGAGAATCAAATATAGTTTTCCTCAAGCAACCCCATGTGTACTTGAAACACATGACTTTTGCAGAGATAATACCTTTTGATAGCACTCCTCAGATGTTACCAGACTTCATCTCCTTTCCCATATCAGCCTCAGAGGACACATAAATATGCATTTTAAAATTTATGGCTATTTCACAATGTATTAAGGTAGCTATACTCCTTCACTCTACTAAAAATCTTTCTTATACAAAGAGTCCAACAGAGTACTCTCATTTAAGTTTTCTAAGTAGGGTTTGAGGGACTAGAGGTTATTAGTTTTCTTCATGGTCCACCAGCAGTTAATCAGTGTTACATTGCACAGCCCACTTACCATGTGTATAGAAATAGAAAATGTTTATATCATTAAATGTTTATGTCATTAGCTGCCGCATTTTGACCTATGTTGTAGTTATTACCAAATTAAAATATAAAAAAAATAGCAGCACATCACTCAATAAGCAATTAGGAAGAAAGGGTTTCAGGGATCCGAGACACCTAATACAAGAGAGGAAGACTACTTACTTTTGACATGCTAATGTAATAAAGAATACATAGTGCTGAGTGACAGGCAACAACAAGTCTGCTTTAGGTAGATGTAAGACTGACTGTTTTCCGAGATGGTAACATTAAGGAAGCCTGGAATTTGAGAAGCAGAAGGCATCCATGCATATGTAAACTATGGACAAAATACTTTTCTAAGGTGTTTTCAGTGTACTTGTTTTTCTCTAGATCAAGCAAAAACTAATAAAAGTAAAAATAGGAGTTAACATTACACCTCTGGGTCATACCACTTAAAAGTCACTCACTGTTATCTCTCTCCTAGAGTGAATCTCCAAGTGCCAGAGACAAATTTTGATGGCTGGAAAATGAAGGTAGACAAAACCAAACAATAAAAAACCCACAAAGTTTTCACAGTGATGAAAAATGTGGTCAAATCACCCCTCCGTGGAGGAATGATATATTTTAGCATGTTCTGTGATTACAAAACAATTACCTGTCTTTCTTAAAGATAGACAATATCTAGTGGGAAAGTATGCCTGGAGCACGTGGTGACGCAGACAACGAAACTCCTTTGCTCAGGTGTTGCCTTTTCCCTGGGCGCCTGGACACCTTGGGATGGTGGCTCCATCACCCACACCTCTGCCCTTGCAGAGGCCCCTGCTGCCTGGAGTGATGTGAGCATTCCCAAGTGAAATGCTGCTGCCTGTGCTATACAAATAGCATACTCACCTCACAGATTAAATGATTATAAGAACTCCTCTCATTCTGAAAATCTATGAATCCAGCAATCTTTGCAGCACTGAGGCAACGCTGGGAGAACGCTCTAGCCTGTTAACCTGCTCCCCTCATTCCTGTGACACAGAGGCAGGACGTGCTTTCTTTGCCATCTTTCATAAGATTTGAAGCTTTTGTGCCTGGTAGAAAGCCAAAGCTGAAATCCCGGGTTAATCCTGTTATCTGGTACACAGCCTAATGCTTGTTTTGCAGAATTCACCTCCATGCTTCCCCCATATGTGAACAGTTTCAAAGGTTTTAAACTGAAAGGACAACTCTTGTGTCCCTCCTTCCTCTTCCAAATTACACTTGCTTTTAGTGTCTCCTATCTGTGCTGGGCAACAAGATTGACTTTCCAAACTCTGCTAAAATAAACTTATGGAATAAGGTATATGGCTGTGCATGCAGAGCATCAAAATAGAAGGTAAGGAAAGAAATCCAAATAAAATTATAATGAACTACCACCAATTTTTATCTATAAATCTTGAAGCAATTTTGCTCCAGCATTCCAATGAAAATTCCAAGATAGACTAGATTCTTCACTGGTTTCCAGTGATATTTTTTATGTGAACCAGAATTCACTGTTCTTCTGCCTACATATACCTCCCATGGAATTTCAGTGAAGTATAAGTGCGGATGGAGCAGCAGGTTTGTAAGAAAAGGGTTAACTATCCAGAGCTTCTGTTAGAGCTCTGTTGTTACTGGAAGGAAGTCAATTGTATAATTTGGTGGAGAGCAGATCTTTAACTATTTTTAAGCACGTAAGGGCCACAAATAGGAACTTGGGTCCATTATATAGTCAGTAGAGAAATACAGACTCCTAAATTAGGTGTTCTGGCTTAAATCTGAAGAACTCTGCCTCTCTAGTCAGGCAACATTAATATTTCCCTGGTTCCCTTCTTCTCCTGTTGAATGGTATAAGTTTGTCTTGGGTTGAATATAAAGAAAATAGCCTTCATGACCACGGGAAACATATACAGGACCAAAATCCACTTTCTTCTTTCTTTCTTCAAAATAAGCAATACACTACTAATCAGCACAGCCAACCACTCTCAGTAAAAGATTCAGAATAATCCACTCTTTTTCTCTTCCTGAGTACAGGGGGCAAGTAATCGTAATTGCAAACTGCCTAGATTCTTAGAGCAGAATAAACCATGGAGACATAAAAAAACTGAAATAAATCTCTTGCTGCTGTGCCTTCTACTGTAGCAACTGAAAATCTAACTGAGGTCTGCTATGCAAAGCAACACATGCCAGCATGGTGGAGGACAGCTGGAAGAAGAAATGCATATTGTGAATTGTGATAACAATGGACAGGTGTATGAGAGATTTCTGAACTCGGGAACATGTCCCCAAAACTTGGCACATGTTGCTGTTTGCTCCTGGGCTGGCATCCAGCAGAGAGTGAGAGGAAGCGAAACTGCTGCCATTAGTTACACAGCGTGCACACTTTCAGATTCACTAGAAACCCAGGTATACCAGTGAAACATTTCTAAATCACACTAGAGCAGCTGCCAGACAAGAGACTATGATCACACTGTGTTTGGTGGAATATACAGGCTCTTTAAAAAATAGATGGCTCTTTAAAAAATAGACGTCCTCAGATTGACACTGAGGACAGTGACAACAAAGAACTAAAGATCACCAAATCTGCTAAAAAATAAGGTTTACTACCTGTGACATTCTTAATAGTATTTAGATAATTATTTACTTAAGGCTATATTATTTGACATTCAGGGTAGAAGTTGAGAATCTTTTCTATGTTAGACACACAGTGTGTAGCACAGAGGGGCAGGTATCCCCAGAGCTCAGATCTGCCTCTCGGTCCTACTGAGTAAAGAGGGAGCCCATATATTTAGTTCAGATATACAAGGTTGAAGCCATATAAACAGAACTCCCAAACTGAAGTAATATCTAAGTGAACAGCATGGAAAAGCACCACTGTGTCAAAATCATAAATGAAAAAAATAATGGCACATAAAGTCACTTTTTTTGTGCCTGTAATACTGCTTAGAGCCTGAGCATTCCTAGGCTGGATTAAATTCTCCTTTTATTAAGCAAATTTTGTTGAAATTATAAAAATCTGGTATACTTAAAATCTGGCTCAGTAGACTATGGGAATAAATTTATTTAACCTACTGTTATGAGACATCTACAGTTTAGATCTTTCACAGGTCAGGTGAATCGACTCAAAGCTTCTGTCTGTCTGAGAGATTTCAGTCATGTTTTCAAACAAATATACCCATATTTAAAAATAGATTTACTGCTTGAATAATCTGAACAAAAAGTTTTCTGAGGCTTTTGCCAGTGACTCTAGGATGAATCCTAACCTTTGAGTACTCAAAACTGCACTCTTTCTGTAATTGCTATGATCTTACAAAAAACATATAAAATCTCATAAGATCATTTACCTTCTGATAGCATGAGGAATTTTCTGATGAATAATATAATCCACAAAGCATTTTTTGCACTAAGTTAAAAATCTTTTTCATCTCTATCCTCTAATAAAAATAAATCAATATATAAAAAATAACTTTAATATATTATCGTATATGCTATCTATTGAAATCTAAACAAAAAAATTGACCTGCTCTGTTTTTCATATGCTTGTGCTTCTCTGGGTGAAACTAGAAATGCTAATACTTAAATAGTAGTATGGAAACGAGTACAAATGATGCCTTGGGTACAGGCAAAGGCTGGCTGCAGAAATCAAAATGAAAAGAGAGAATTAATATCCTAATCAGGAAGACACTTAAACACATTTTAAATTTTGAATGCCCAAAGGAATTAAATATGTGCCTAATATTAAGCACATGCATTAACACCCTTCATAACTGTCAGTGTTCTGTTGAGCTGAACATGAGCCCAAGTCTGGAAGCAAGAAGGTGTTGAATGTCAAAATAGAAAAAAAATTTAAAAAAAAGTACACGTATTTTATTCTGTTTCCCTTGGAGCACATAGAGTTTTCTGGTGTCCTATCGCATTTTTAAATAAGAAACACTGGTAGAAAAGAAGCCATTCTAAACCAGAACGTGAAAATCCCTACTGATGATATAAATGTTGAAGGATCTGTCCAAATAAATCAGGAAGACAGGAGAGCACACAGCCCTAATCAGTATGAAGTAATTGTGTAAGCCTATCTTAGCAGGCAGGAACAACAACCTGGAGAATGGGGTTGTTCTGGTGGGAAAAAATAAAATGTCCAAGATGCAGCAAAGCCTTTGTCATTAGCAAGCACTAGGACGGGATCCAACTGGCTGACTTCTTTGTTAATCTCTGCCTCATTCTCTGTGACATTGATTATGTGCATTTGACTGGCAGTCATCTATTCCCAGTTTGGACAGTTTCACCAATAGCGCACCAGGCACATGGCTTGTACAGTAGTTATCAGGAAAAACTGTGGCTACATTGGACTGGACTGGAACAGAGTCCTGGCTATATGAGTCAAATATCACAGGAATTTGTGTGTGGAGGGGTGTTTATCCAGGCATCTCAAGCTCTGGGAAACACATGGTAGGGAAAAAAATACAAAAAAAATGTCAGTCCCTTCATTTTATAAGTCCTTGTTTTTTCACCTGTGAGCAGTCCATTATCCAGACATTAGCAAAAGGATTCTTTTTCTCTCTTGCCCAGAGTACAATGTGTCCCAAGACTTATTAATTACAAAAGTGCCAGGCCCACAGCTGTAAAATACAATCACTGACCTCCAACTTTCTGCTGGCTCACAGGTATTTGTATATCTGCACACATACACACATGTACACCCGCATACAAATATGTACACACAATGGTTGCAATTTTCAACTGTTTTCCTTCAGGAAAAAAAAATACAAAACATCAAACCCACGAAGTAATTATGAATAGAAATCTATTTGAAGGAGTGAAAATTAAATCTTGGCATTGCTATTAAGTAACGGTGTTCATATTTGAGAAGGAAAATAAGAAATAACTGCTCTTTTGAAATCCATAGTGAGGCCGTGCCACACATTGGCAGAGAGATGAAACTTGAGGCACAAACCTGGAGCAAATCACACCATGACAGCAGCATACAGAGGACCAGGTTGTGCATTTGAAAACGAGAAAAAGAAACATGCTGTGTCAGAAAAGGTGAGTGAAAGTACAACAAAGGTATCTCTGATTCATTTTGTGTAACTTTGTAGGTAAAAGGGCTAATTTGTTTCTAGGAACTGTCTCATGAGTTCACAGTTTGACATCCACAGTTTAACACTGTGGTGTACAGCTCATCATATGCTGATGTTTTGCTCATCCAAACTTCTAGATCCTCTTCTGTACATATTGCAGTTTTGCCTTTCATGGGATACAATAGAAAGAGAGTGTTTTAATCTTGTTGTTAATAAATGGGCTGTTGTTTGCTCTGGAGATTATGTGTAGACCCAGCAATTGAAATTGGTCTTCTTTCTCCGTAATTGTTCACAATCTGTAAGTAAATACTGTTGCTTTGGAATATAATGACATTATATGACTGTCATGTTGAGTAGAATATTAAATATCATCCTAAATAGCCTTATATCAGCATTAAATAGACATTTCCCACTATAAAAATAACCAAATGAGTTTGACTGCATCTGGCTAGAGCATGTAAACAATGTCAGCTGTCTAATGATGACAAAAGGAAAAAAGATTTAGACATTTTGCTGCTTCTTAGTTCTTTCTCCTGGTTTGACCAGTCAATTCCAACAGTGTTTTTTCTTGGCAAATTCTGTGCTGTTCTATTGAGTGCTTGAAAGAAACACGCGTTCTGTGCACGGGGCACATGTTAAGTGGAAAGGAGTGGAAAGCTACAGCAGCTACAGCAGGGAGCCAATGCCTTCCAGAAACATATTGCTGTTCCTGGAAGTGACTTTGTCTGTCATGAGGCAAATTATTTAAAAGCTAATTGTTTGACTACAGATACAAAAAACCTGGCATTTTCCCTGCGTTGGATCAGACCTGTAACCCTCTACTTTAGCCCTCTGTTACTTAAAGGCACAAGTAGAAGTCTGTTTAGAAAGTTGCAAGGAATTGAGTAATCAGGAGGTAGCCCACTCACAGATAAATTGCTTTCTAACAGAAGTATTTGAAAGTTGAATTAGAATAGATTAATTCAGCTAAGTGACTGCATTCTAGGAAGGAAGAGCCGCAGACACACTTTGGAAATTCAGATTTAACAGAGACCCATATACATATCAGTCAAGCTGGCATTACAGTTAACAGAAAATTCATGGTTTGGCACCTATCTCTACATCCAGTAGCCAAAATTAACTTCTTCTGTCAGACCTGGACAGAGCACAGCCAAACATAAATAGTGGAAATAAACAGATAAATAGCTAGGCAGTAAATCCAGCTAGATACTAAAGATACAAAATAACTGCATGGTTTACACAGAATTGCATATTTCAGGTCTGTTTGTTCTCAGATAATAGCAGCTTCATTTCTCTCCACTGTGAAGTAAAGTGGATACAGTTGAGATGTCTGTTGCTGTAAAATCACAGGTGGTATTCACAAAAAGAACACTATATCTCTCCCAGTGCCTTTATCTAGTGAGGTTGTCTTCAAGCCAACTTAGGATCTTCCAGTACTGATGAACACTAGTGACTGTGAAAGTTATGTCCTTTTCCTTGATGACTCTTCCTGGTAGGTTTTAACACTGATGCTTTGCTCATGGGTCACCTGAGGAATGGTATTTGCAGATGGCTTCAAACTACATCACAAGCAAAGAAAGAATGTATATATTTTCCAGAGCTCAATGAAACTTTTTAAATGCAAAACTGTTTTAGGTAAAAATCAAGGTACATCCATATGAGTTTTGAAGGAAAATGTCATATACATCAAATGATACCTGCGGTGACAGAATTCATTGCAGAAGTGCTGAGGTAAAAACAAAATTATCAGAATAAAAATACACAGATGAATGTTTGAAAGAAATGGAGACAGTTTTCTTTGTTATAATAATGAAATGTAATATAATCTGCAAACATGATCTGGTTTTTTTCATATCTATTTCTAAGAGTCCTCCATACAGATACCAAGCTATCATGCTGACTCACCCTCCTATCAAACAGATGGATCCATTCACTTCCAGGAATGTGAGAGAATGAGGTTGTTTCTGAGAGCCAGATGGATGTAAAGGCAGAAACAACAGCAAAGGACAAATTTGGTGCTGCACTTTACAGTTTCTTTTTTATTTCCAAGACAGCCTAAATGGCAAATTCAAGGAAAAGGGAAACCTTAGCAGAGATTCAGCAAGGGCATCAAGTGAGAAAAACCCTTCTGGGTTACATGACTGCTCTCACATACACATGCCTCAGACAGGCTGTACTTCACTTACCTACAGTTTGTTCAGCTGGTGAAATTCCTTACTTGTCCATAAGCGAGGAAATTGCCTGGTCTTCTAGATACACTTACACTATTGCTAAGTAAGCTCAGAGCAATAAGATTAGCATTAGCAGAATTTCTCCCGTACTAACAGTTCATCGTCTTATTTTCCCCATATGGTAACCTGATACCTGAACAGCTTTTCTGCTCCAACAGCAAAATTTTGTTTGCCAGCATATGCGCGTTGGACTGCAAGAAGGGATTCCTCCATACTAGACTAATATCTATGAAATAAAAGAGTTCTGCTGGGTATTTCATATTGCTTTTAAGAAGACCAATCAATTACAGACAGCTCTCTCTTTGAAAATCCTCACAGAGAAGAAAATTGTTATGAGAAATAATAGAAAGAGTGGAAACTGTTTTCTGAATTCCAAGAGAAAAACATCAAATCTGTTCATTACTTAGTAATATGACCTTATTTAAACATTGCTTCTTACTGTATGTTTTTGTTTGGTTTATTCTTTTAATATATTAATCTCAAGAAAACTTTTTTCTGCATGGTGTCTATTCAGCATGAGCTTTTTTATGTCATTTGGACTCCATAAACTTGGTAAGGAATGGATCCAAGTTGAATAACTTTCTCAGAAAATAAAACTTGATGGAATATTTTATGAGAGTTTTTCACTGCAATGGAAGCCCGGTGTGCTCCAGAGTGCAGCACTTGGCACATGTAAATAATAAGGTATAAGAGGGATTACCAGCTACTAATTTTATGAAAATCCACCGACACTAAAAGTTGTCACCAAACTCAAGAATAACAGCAGACTAAAATGAAGCACTCGTTCCTTTTTAGTAGAAAAAAAATTTGTGATAAAGAAGTGCTTTAAGTTGAAAGATGATTATGGAGAAATGAGGGGAAATGTTTTCATGTTCAGAGCTGAAAAATGCTGCTTAAAAAGCAATGTTTTTGAAGAAGTTCAGGTATTGGTCAGGTACAAGTGCTTTGGGCAGTCATTTACTAAGGGGTTATAGCAAAATAGAAGTAAAATTTGTCTCAAACTGACAGATGAATTTTAGTGCTATAAAGACATTGATGAGAGAGTATGCTTTCCCAGAACGCTTCTGACTTCAGGAGGACTTTATTCTTGGTTTTTGCCTTGGGGCATTTGTTTCAATTTTGTTCCTTTCAACAGAATTGTTCATGTGAGTCTGGGTTATTCACATGCCTCGAAGTTATTGGTCTCACCTAGACTTTGCAATCAGCAACACAGATTCTGATACAGTTGACTGCTCACAGAACTGTGAATCTGAAAGTTTATAAGAACATCAAAATATTTTACATGAAGCAGAGGATCTTCTGATATATTTACGCAGCTAAAAATTAAAACTGACGTTCATTAATATCATTCTAGGAGACAGGTACTCTCATGTTTCAGAAAATCCTCCTTAGTACCATTCTGCCCCTTTGAGTGCCTGAGTACACTGAACCACAGCTTAAAATCAAGAAGATATGTAAGTGCTTTCAGGAATGGGTATGTCTTTTAACTCACTCTTGTTGGAAAAGGATGAAAAATGCTAACTAAGTTCTAAGAAATGGAGATGGAAATAAAGGTCCATGGGTTAAAGCATTTAAAATGCATAATAAGACACTGATTAAAAAAAAGTCATTTAATATTTTCTAGAATTTTCATGTAATTCTCTATATAATGCATTTTGTGGCTGTGTTACATTTTTATTTTATTGATTATTCTTATATTTTGCTTATGTATCCATCTAACAGTGGTTAGATGGATAAAACTACTGTTACCTTGCCTGGGGGGAGTTTGTAGAACAGTATCCAGCAGTGGAGAGAACATTCTGCCTTTTCTAACTCAGAAAGGAAGGGAAATTAACATATTAGGTCTAATTTCACATATTCTGGAAGAATATCTTCCTTTGCTGACTTCAAGTCTTCTTCTTTTAGTGTCAGTTACCATGGAAAAAACCATATAATAATATAAAACCCTCATATAATAATGATGCTATTGTATTTAAGAACTCTCCCTTCTTGACTACTAAAAAATGACAATTACTGACATATAAAAAACTTCCCAGTAAACAAATAGCAAAACCAAAACCAACCAAATAAAACATCCCAGGATGACAGGTCTTTTAGCATTAATTTTTTAGAAAAGTGTAGGGGTTTGTTGTTTTTTGGTTTTTGGTTTTTTATTCTGGACCTGAAATGATGGTTCTCGTCTGCTGAAATACTTCGTTTTTTATTTTCTTTTTTTTTTTTTAGTATTTTCTCCTACTAGAGTGAATCAAAATAAATTCTGATAATTCACATAGTTTCCAAAAGTGAAGATCTTGTTTTGAGTTAGTCTGTACTTTCAGTTTTGCTCACCACAGTGTCTGATTTTCTAGTTAAAGTTACATCTGTCAGTCTGGAAGTTCTCCTAAAACTCAAAATTAGTTTGATAATCTGTGTTGCAAACACTTTAGGCTGACATCCCAGAGGTTTTGTTGCATCACCGGATATCAAGAGGTCTCATCTTTCCCTTTTCTCTTGTGTGTGTAAAACTGATGCAGACATAGCTCTTGAGGAACAGGATTTCCACCAGTTGGACTATCATCTTCCCAGACCCTGAAAGAGTCTTTGTGAGCCAAGATTCCTCCTTTTGTGTATAACAATAAGAGAAAAGGGGAGAAATATCATACTATCATTCTGTAAATCCAAACTCCTGGAGAGGAATCAATTCCTACAGTCACACTATTTTAAACACATTGGAATAATATAAATGGTTTTGATATGTGCTACAAAATGTTATATAAAGAGTTCGTATAATTCAACCTAGTTAATGTGATCTCAAGGTAGATCTAAAATAACAATATAGACTTGACTAGCTGTTATCGACAGCTTCTTATTTAGTTTTATCTCTATCTCCTTATATATGTAATGTTTTGTGGGACTTAATCAGTAGGTATTGAAATACTGAATATACCTATTGCCACCAATATCCTATTACCAGTTCCTTTAAAGTTTAATTAAATGCTTTCCAAATTAATAATAATACTAAAGGAATCATTACACAGGACAGTCATCCCTGTTCCTGCAAATTTAAGCATGAATCTCAGAGCACTGCAAGCATGGCAGGCATAAAAAACCCCCATGATTAATAAACACCCCTCACCCAGGGTTTTCAAATACTCCTAGTTAATTGTGTTCACAAAATACTGAACAACAGAAAGCAAGAGAGAACAAAAAAGTTATTTACATCTTAACCACAAATCCCTTCATAAGTTTTTTTCATTGTCAATAGCGTTGCTTTTACATTGCTTTTAGCCATTATTGGCATTTGAGCATCCGTCTGAGTATGGTCCGCTGTTCCTTTGTTTTAAAAGTATTAATACTGCCAAACTTTCCTTAGGAAACATAGATAACAATGGTCAGTCATGATAGCTAGAAACAGCTAATGGGACCACTCATTTTTGAGGTATTTTAGAAGATTTCTGCTTATAAAAAGGGAATTATAAATGGTAAAAGAAACTATAAAAAGCAGACATAGAACCTGTCACAAATCCAAAAATGTTTTACCTGAATCTACATCCTTAATCAGTTCAGAAGCTTCTTCCCCTCACCCCCAATACCACCTCTATTTTTTTTCCAGATTTGAAGCAGATAACTCTGAAATCTTAATGAAATAACAATTTTCCTTATTTTTAATGCTTAGAAGCAAGCAAAATTTTGCAAGAAATTTTCTGCTTATTAACTGGTTTCAGGTTTATTTGTTTTGTTTTGGTTTGGTTTTTTTTTCAGAAGTGGTAAAAGAGAGGAGCAGTATTTCATTTCAGATAAATACTAAAACAGTTTTACTACATGTCTGAAATTCACTTTGAGAGAACCTATTTGAAATTTACCCTCTGTGGGGGGTGTTACACAAATGTTGCTTTAAACCATAAAGGATATAATATACTGTATAAAATGGATGATTCTTATTTTCCTCTCTTTTTTCTTCCAAGTCCAAAATCTCTGCATCTCACTTCTTATCTGCTCACACTTAAGTCAAGTATCTTGCCAGGCAGCTGTCACTTCTTACAGCTGCTTTGAGAGAGCTATGTCAGTATGGGACTGGGCACGAGCACGCTGTGATTTATAGCAGCAGCAGCCTGTTGGCAGAATTCGTTTGACTTAACTTGCACCATCTAAAATGTAGGGCCCTTCTCCAGCCTTGTCTTCCAGGAGCTCATATTATCTTTGGAAAGAAGTAGACAACTCTAGTAAGTGATTTATCTAGTACCAAAGTGGGTATTATATAACTCAGGAGAAACATACTCCCTTTCCTTCAGCTACAGTGGGAACATAGGCAGTTGCTTAAACCAGTAGCATCACTTTTATGAGGTGGAAGTCTGATGGAATAGTTACAGTCTTCTCCCTTATTCAAATGGCTAGGAGAACCATTCTCAGTCAGAAATGTGTCTTTGCCAATAATTTTCGGGTTAATATATCACTTCACAGTCTACTCAAATCATATTAATTATAAGCCCTCGCCATGCTGGTCATGCAGGAGACAGTAATGCTGCCTTTGGCTTCCTTGCACAGAAACATGGTAACAGAGAGCTGTGAGATCAAAGCTCCTTCTCTTACAGAGGGAGGGGCAATTTTGTTGTCTTTGCCATAAATTGAAGTAGCAATGTAGCCCATGGGACCCTTCCATCTTTTTAATTGATGAGTAAAAAAATGTTTTAGCTGTATTGATCTCCTTTATCTGCTGAATATGAGGATGTGGATCAGGGAAAGCTTGTAGGGGAACAGAGTGAGGAATGAACAGGACCTGCTTTTTATGCTGGATAACGAAAGAATGGAGCCAGAAATTCTTGTAAGTTTGTTGTATGCTAGTCCTTGTTACAAAATGCGGAACAAAAGCGAAGCCAAATTTCATTATATAGTGTGCTGGGAGCTGAGGCAGGTACCAACCAGGCCTGTATTTTGCTTGTTTACTGAGTGGGCGCACAGAGGATCTGAGCCAAATCAAGGAGATGATTACAGGTCTGTTGGCTTCATAAAGGTTTGGAGCTGTTTCTTAGAGTTTCAGTCACCCCTGTTTATCCATGCAATGCTCAAAAGGACAAAGAGGAAGCTGTGAGTTCTACACAATGCGCTCCTTGTACAGTGCAGACAGGTAGGTCCCAGTTAATTATTTCTGTCTTGCCGTGACACATCAAAACAGTCTGTCACAAGTTCCACCTTTCCCTTCCTCCACCCTTTCAAAAAAATCTGCCACCCCTCCTCATTTAAAAGGCTCAATGATGGCATTTCAGGAGTGGTTACTGTCCAATGGCCACCTGTGACAGCCTGCAGCCTGCTATTATTTGCAGTATAAGTCCATCACCAATATTTTATGACTTCATCTGCAGTTACTGTCAGCCGAACAGTATTTAATTCCTTGACTCACAAACTTGTCAACAAATACTCATTCACAGGCCCCATTACACTTCTAGTGGAGCTTGCAGCTTGCTTTTTTTCATTTGTTCTGGAAATCAGGTTTTGCTCTAAGATGTCCAATGTTCATAAGCAATAAAGTCATAAAAGAATTAAAAAAGATGATAAAGAGATTAAATTCTTGCCTGGTACATAGGTTATTTAAGAGAAGGTTTCATTTACACTTAAAGAGATGTATTGCTCTTTCCTATTACAAAAAACCTATCTGTTGGCCTATTCAGGGCTTCACCTTTCCCCATCACCTAATGGCAATCCCTAATTTAAAAATATATGTCATTACATCTTATTTTGACTATCACCCTAGTGTTAAAAGAGTTTTAGAATGTGCTAAAGTTTAAGGCTGTATCCTTGTTAATATTTCTTAAATTATGACAGTACTTGACAGTCATAGACTTTGGCTTGTTTTCAAACTTAAAATTAGAATTTATATTATTGCAGTTGAATTTTAAGTATAATTTAAATGGTAAACAGAGAGATCATCTTTTAGAAGCTACTTGCGGCAAACAAGAAGGTAGAGACCTTCAGGAGGTTTTTAAGTCCAGTAGTTACCAACTGATGGACCCCAGGACATGAGAAATGGTCCACAAGAAAATTCAAAAAATACCCAAGCCCAACTAATAGATTTAGGTAATCCAATTAAAGAAAATAGGAAAATTAAAAGTAATAAAGACTCAACTCTCAGCTTTTTCTGATTGTAAATGAAGATGAATATTGAAGAAACATACAAGATGTTCTATGGCTTTATGTGAAAATGTATTACATAGCTCTTAAATGATTTTCAGACCACTTATGTGATGCTTAAATAGGCTGAATAAAGGCATCAAGCTATGATCTTTTACTACCTAATTTATCTTAAAGATCTCCAGTGATGGCATTTCTGCAAATTCTCTGAGCATTCTGTGCCAGTGATTTAGCATATCCTAATAGACGTAAGATATAGTTCTTACTTCAACTTGGCTGCACCACTTTTTGTTCTGTTTCACAGATAAGAACAACAGGTTATTCCCTCCTCATTAGCAACAGCCAAAAGTGAACATAAGATTCAAATTACTCATGTGACTGAAAATGCCTGTTTACCAGAATGTAATTATAAACCCTTATCTTCCATCTCGTAAGCCAACTGCTTGCATTTGTCCCAGTGGGACTACAGAGGTGATAGAAGATAAAAAGTTTGAAACTTGTTTAACCAGAAACTGTATATTCTCAAAGAAACAATCTGCTGCCCTTATAGAAGGATTCACATTTGTCTGGAGAGAAGTGGAAAGGTCTCAATTACACTACTTTAAAACTTTTTTTAACAACACCGCTGTGTTGCCTCTGGCAATGTTCCTATGACGTGTATATATATTAATATATATATTTATTTCAAATTACTTCCTCTTCCCTCTAATTCTGTCCTATAGAGTTTATGCCAGGTAATTGCCTCTCTAGGCTGTTAAAAAATTGTTAGGTTTTGTCTAAAAATGTTTAATTGTAAATTTTCAGAAACCTTGCTTATTGCTTTGAAATTAATCAGTTGAATCAGGGAACTAATTTTAATGATGATTGCTACTTTAATGGGTGAATATTTTTAGCTAAATCTGAAATGCAAAAAGGCTTTATGGTTTGGTGGAACTTTAAGTGAGTACAAAACTGTAATACATCTACCAAGCACAGATAACAGATTATCTTAATTCAAATTATGAAGGTATTTATAGAACAGACCAGCAAGTGGCAGTACATGTTGTGCATAAATCATAAATGATAAGACTGAAATCCTTAAAATGAAACTAAATAGACAGTCAAACAAGCTTTCATGTACAGTCTTATTCATTTTAAATGCCCTGTCAAGAATTGTAAATGCTTCATTCCACATGACCTTATTTACTTTCCTGGAAATAATAAGTATCTCTCAATTTTAAGAAAGAAAGGAAACAACTCTCCTGTAACTGCTGTGATATATTTGTGTCTCAGTTAATCAAAATGTATATACTGTAAGCCTAATGTTGGCTCAGAGTGGAAAATGGAATTTTCCAGACACCATAGTGTTATGAATTGCCATGACTCATAACATATTCCAATAAATAATCACTGCCTATGGGTAGCGTATCGTAATGGATGTACAATGCCTAGTCCAATGGTCTTTGACCCTGGTATCTTCATGTGAACTCCATTTTATACAGTTTATTTTCATAGGTAAAGTATTAGGAGAAATCATAATATTTACTATTACAGATTTGTTCAAAGTCAGTGTAATATATTGCTAGGCAACCTTCAGCATAGAAAAAGAAAAAGAAAAGAAAAGTGTTACCTTCATTCAGTGAGTTAGCTAAGAGAACAAATATTAAATGTGTGTGTTTTGATAAAATACTACTTTGAAATCCCTGGTTATATTGGTAAAGTGTTATAAATGGAAGTATGTTTTTCTTCTCTAGAAATATTTAGATTAATGTGCTGTGTGGCTGTAATGACTGGTACTCTCTGAGCTGAAAATAATCTCCATACCCCAAAGATGAACACAGAGAGAAATAACACAGGAAGACATTGGTATTTCGGAGGAGATCTTCTCTGACCCAGAGACGCTACTGAAATAGATGAAGGGGGAATACTTGTACTAGGCCCCTTTTAACCCCTTCCCTGCCAGTATAAGATATTAACCAGACTGCTAAATGCTGATCCTTGCCAATCCGAGTGTTGACACACTTACAGATTGTGTGTTGAATGACACTGGCAGTCTTTACCATGTAGCTTTCATGGAGAGGCACAAAAATTGCTTTCCTTTTGCATCCCTGTTCCTGAGATTGCTAAAGCATGATAGCTCCACCTATTTCCCTTGTAAAACAAGGTTGTTCAAGCAGCATGCTGTGACATTTGTTAGTGAAATGCAGTTAGAGTCGACTGGAAAAATGTGGACTACATTTTCTGAATTTCAGAAAAAGTTTCTTCATGTTTAGGTTGCATTTGCAAATGGGCCAGAAGCAGTGAGTGGTGTCATTCTCCGATGAAGCAGTCCAGAACAGAAGGAATAAATTCAGGTGAAGGAGAGCTAAGATCCAGTGTCTTTTCTGAATGATGGATTTTATTTCTCTGTTTTACCCCAAAACTGTGTCTTCTTTGCCGTGCTGTAGCATATTTTTGAGTGTGTTCTCAGGTTCTCCTTCTAAGGTTGTTAACTTTTTCTTGGAATGACTTTTAAGAGCAGAAGGGACCACAGCTTTTCATATCACAAATGGAAATCATTAGGCTGAGAGGGTCATTCTTACTTACTCTGAATAAAAATTTATCTCATGCAAAATGAAATATGCCTAGCGGGAGGAACCAAGAGACCTGCATTGCATATACGTAAATGTACTATTTACATTATTTCTGTGCACTTAGAGATTTAAATCTCTGTCTCACAAGCTCTTAGTAGAAGATTCCAAGAACTAGGTGATGGGAGTTGGATTTGGGAGAAATTTTGCTTTCTGACCTCTATTGGAGGTATTCCACTTACTGGCAAGTGATACCTAAACAAGTATGAAGACATGCCTATGAAGTACAAAGAATTAAAATACATGCAACAGGACAAGGATGTTCTATACTGAGCCTTGCCCAGTCTGGTTCAGAAGCTAAAGCGATGGCTTTTTTTTGGTATAAAGCAGATGAGACAGGTAAGGCTGCGTCTCTTTTCTGATGCTTTGGAGATTCTACTCCACAAAGAAAATGATGCAAAACATTTTCCACAGTGTTGTTTCTTAGTCTGTCTCTCCCCAGAATGTATTCCTTGGGATTGCTATTCCCTATGTACAGAACTTTGCCCTTTTATTTTTGGATATCATGCAGTTTCTGTTAGGCTGGTTCAAGGTTTATCAAGATCTTCGGGGCTGAATCTCTGTTGTGATTTGATGAGACTTTTGGTCCCAGGGCTGTCCCTGATTAACACCAGAATCTACTTCTGAATTCAAGGTATATATCTTCTACTGAGGGTTTCTGAAACATTGGTATCTTCATATTCTCAACTTTGCTATGAAGACTACATAGCCTGAAAAACTGAGGCAAGGCTGTTTTAAACCATATTTTATATCTCCCTCAGAAGAGAAGTTACAATTTCTTTCCTAGGTAATCTAGGAGAAAAGCTCTAGTTTCCCATTTGACTCAGATTTGCAATTTTTTACTCTAATTTGAGCTCCCTAAACAAGTGGCTCTTACACAAAAGATTGGCAGTATAATGCAGTTAAAGTGCATTCAGAGTGTTTCTGATCACATAGACTTCCCAAAGACTGACTTTAAGAAAACAAAACTCAAAGCAGAAATCTAGATGATCAGGCCAGGCATTAAATAGAATTTTACTTATTTGCATGCAATTCACCTCCATATCTGGTTTCTACACTGTTTTAGAGCCTAAGGAAACTGGGTCTAGTTTGGCCTTTACTTGACTATGTCTTCTCAGTGTGGGCTTTGAATCCCTCCTCAGTTGCACTTCTGTTGCCTGAATCGTAAAATAGAATCATTGCCTAGGAACCTTCTCAGATTGAACTTTAGTGTTATATCAGCAAACTCCTAAAGAAATTCCCCTTCTTTTTTCTGGAGCTGTGTAGACATCTACCTACTACTGCTGTAGACTTTGGCTAAAAGACAGGATCTGTCTGTAATGACTATATCTGATGGGTTAGAAAATGTCAACGTAATTAAGATTCAGACAAAACTAATGCAACTCTGCCTAGAGGGTTGCCATTGCCTTAGCTACAAAACACTGGGTAACCAGTAACCATGGCTGTAATGTCCTAGTGAGGACTCCAGATTTCGGGAACAGAAGATTTACAGCACCACATAAATTCTTCTGCACTTGCTCTTGCTTTTGTTTCCTCTTACAAAGGTAAGGGAATCCCCTGAGCGTGTGGTAACTGGCAATGTTTATTTTGGGATACATTGCAGACAGTATATCCAGGTGGAGGTTTCTGATTCAAAGCTGAGGTCAGTAAAAAGTGATGGAAAATGTTAGTAAAGTCTTGGCTATATTCTCTCTATGCATTTAGGAATCTGAATATGACTTTCCTACTGTTACAATATCTTCTTTGTTCTTCCCTGCCCAGTCTCTAACCACTCTCTTGTTACATGGCAAAGGAAGATTAAAAGGAGAACATATCCTCCAGTTATTTTCCTCTGAAGTAATGATGTAATAGGGAGAAAAAAATTCCCAAATAATGTGGAAGGGAGTGAAACAGAAGTGGAACAACTAAACAATAGAAGTATAATTTCTCTGTTCAGATTCCTTCCACTAGAAAAAGGTGGGTTAAAATGTTTCAAACCAACCACACCAAACACTGAAAACATACAGAACAATTCAGGAGAAACAATGAACAGTACTCATAACATATCCAGAATTTTGACTTTCTGACAGTAATTAAAAAACTATGTGATTACATTTAATCTCCTTTTTTTTTTTTTTTCAGTTTAAAACAAACTGTGCCTTTCTGTTCAAGGTTGAATTCTCCCAATCCTGCAACTTGGCAGAAAAGCAACAAAAATGTTTAGCAGAGGGTACTTTAGGGAATGAGAGACCAAACAACAATCTGCTACGATAACAGGAAAAATAGGAAGCCATAAATACAATTGCAAATGTTAACTCCAAAACCAGCTCCCATTCTTGCAGTACACAACAATTGTTATCTGAGCTCTCAATAGGGGATAAACTGAAAGTTTTTCTTTGAGTATATTCAACAAAAAAACTATGAAAGGTAAAATCACAATCATCTGAACTGCATGATTCAAATCAAATAAAAAGCAGACAAAAATGTCATATTTTAGGTCAATATATAACAACTAGAGTTGCTGTTTTCATCTAAAAGAAAAATAGAGGCCTAGGAAAAATAAATTGCTGAAAGACAAGGAAAAAAAATTATTCTGAGCCTCTAAATATAGAAATCTCTCCCGTGCTTTTGTAGAAGAGATATGACCAGCTGCAAGAGTCATCCAGATCAGCACATTTTTTCAGGATGTCTTGACCTTTTTTCCTTTATTGAACACGAGTCCCAAAGCAGAAGGGATCTGTATCCTTGCACATGTCTAATAAAACAAATAATAAAATAAAGTAATAGAGCCAAATAGTAGTAAAAAATAATTAATTCTTGATATATGAAAGCCCTTAAAAAATATTAACTTTAGTGGCTACTGCAAGATCTTTGTTTGTGAGAATGAAGATGTATTGAAGCAACATTATTAGTTTCGGTTCACTCATATATATACTTTGATTTGTCTTTGCTTGTGTTTTGCACTATGTATGTTCTTATTCTGGATTTGGTACATCTGTGTTACTGGGCACTTGGCTCTATTTGCTTTCTCCTAGTGTATGTCAATCTAATTTATAAAGTTTATCTATAAAGTTCATTTTTATGTCAATCTATATATTTAAAATTTTGGGAAATAAGCTTCTTAATTTAAAAGGTAAAATTAATGCTATAAACATATATGGGGATATATCAGTTTTTAAAGTCCATGTTTCCTCCTCTCTCAGAGCTGTACATTCTAAAGAAAATAGCACCTGCATAGTCTGATTGAAAAAATGGAGTATATGGTTATAAGAAAAATATATGTTTCATAATATAAATATGATCCGCTACAAAAATGATCAAGAAACTAAGACAGCAGAAGACATGAGCTTTAAAACATCACACTTGCTGAAGAAAGGCTAAGACACTGAAAAAAAGGCAAAAGATGTTAAAATATGCTAAGAAAGACAAAAGGAGGAGAAAAAGATAATTACTCAAGTGGTTACATTAAATAATAAGTAATATTTCAAGTATATGAACAACAAGAATTCAACGAATGAGAACCTAGTGCTTCTAAGAGACAGAAAACATAATTTATTAAAGGATGTTCAGTTGAGAGCAAGATTAATAATTTTCCCCATTGTTCACTACGAGGACGAAGAGATGAAGAGATCATACCAGAAACCAACATATTGCCAAGGGGAGGAGGAAGATGTACTGGTGTTAAAGAACGCATGTTTTAAGAATGATTTTTCTCCAGATCAGTGCTGACTTTTTCAGAAAGCCATAAAATGGTAAAAGACACACAACTACATTAGTTCTCACTTGAACTTGGAAAACTTTATGCCATGTTTAAAATGTCACCTTATGAAGTACACTTAGAGAGTAATGCTTCTTAACTGTAAACACACCTTCTCCTCTGTGTATTCAAAATTTCATCTTTATGTGTATTTTTGTCTATGCCAATTTTCCTATCCTATTAACCGTTAGTTTGTGTGACCATCATAAACATATCTTGTCAGTGGGTAGTAGAAATAAAAGAGAAAAAAAACATTATATTTTGTCAAATGCCAAAGGACTTTAAGTAATTAAATCCCATTAAGTATTTTGTAGGGAAGAAACATACAGGGACTGAAGTAGGCATAAATTTAAATTCTTCTCTCTTTTTTTTTTTTTCTTAATTCGACCCTAAAAGTGTTAGAGTACCTCAAATATGTAGATTATCTTGATATATTGACTTCTAGACATAGACTGCCTACTTGTTGGATTTCTTGTGTAGAATATGAGCCTTCTGAATTTCTACAGACACTCCAGTAATGTTTGTTTTTCTGGAATGTTACTTAAGTGACTGGCATGCTTTTGGAAAACACACATTTCTGTTAGCTAGGAATATAAGTAGAAAACAAAGCATGGTCAGGTACTTGAAAGCTTATCTCAGATCTTATTCTCAGGGGTATATACACAGCTGTGCACACTGAACATGCATATCAAGTAGGTGCCCACAGAAATTCAAATATAGGTATTTCAATACTTGGAAAATTTAGTAGAAAAACATAATAATGTACGGACAATTATTTGTGGAAATTCCACAAATAGATGAATGTAGATTATTGTGAACTGGGTTCTTGTCTTTGAAAAAATATACTTTGCACAAAACTCTTAATTCTGTGATGAAGGTATAAAAAATATATTGAAATCACTACAGAAAAATAATTAAGCAGATTATGATTTTAAGAAATAGTGTAGAAATTGAAGCCTGTTTTAGACTGGTACAATACAGGAGCAAATCCGAACTCTCATTCACCATCTACTGTGTCAGTTGCAAACTTCCATTAATGTCACTGGTGCAAGATAAAACTCCTGAAGCTTAAACACTTCAGTCAATATGTTACTAGTGATCTATTTGTGCAGAGAGCAAATGAGCTTAGATGAGGTGACCACTGAAAAGCCCTGTTATCACCTCTCATCTTTTTTACTCTATAAACCAATGTCATGTGAACAAAGAGTCAACCATAAACTGAAAAAATTTATGGAAAGAGAAACAGAGAAATCAATAAAAATGTAAGATGGCAATAAAAATCAAAATTGCTTGGAAAAGGAAAGGCTGGGGAGATATAGTAAATACCTTAAACACATCAATAAAATGAAATATATACTTCAAAATAAGAATGAGAATAAAATAAAGTGTAAGATTAAAAACATATTTCAAAATACAGACTTGAAAACTTAAAGTGTTCCTGTATTTTCTACCAGGACCCTGAAAAAGGGATTGATTAAATTTAATCCAATTTTAACCCCCACAAAATATATTCTTGTTTTTGTATGAGAAGTGGGTTTGCTGTTTTGGTCTTGAGAGGGTTTTTTGTTTGTTTGTTTGTTGTCTTGTTTTTTTTATTTGGCTTTGGCATTTGGATTTCGTTGCAGGAATTGTGTCTGTAAAAAAACGACATTAAAAAATGAAAGCTGCGTTTCATTTATAGTTTCATACTGTTAAAATCCGGGGCTGTAGAAAAATGGTTACACTACAATTCAAGTGCTAGGCCCTGTGAAAGTTAACCCAAAATTTTAACTTCACGGCAATACTATTTTTGTGAGAAAAGTGCAAGACCTGGTAATATTGAAGAGTCTCCAAGGTTTTTTTGATTAGCAAAGTGCTCAGTTTAAAATTTCAAATCCTAAAAATAAGCCTGCAGATGGCTCAGGGCTGAAACTGTTGCTGTTGAGCATTTTAGACTGTCTTAATATTAGCTGGGTTAGGAACAGAAGTCATTTGCATAGACCTGACCTTATTATTTTTAAAATGTTAGTGCAGAAGTGGAGGAGGTTCAAGATTAAAATTGAGAGCTGTTCTATTGAAATATATATATATAAATAACTATAAAATGAGTACAGATAAGCTACCTAGGATGCACATGAACTAAAAAAGACCATAGCTAAAAAATTAAGGAAGACATAGTAAAGGATTTAAATAAAGTATATTTGTGTATAGAGTTTTAAAACAAACTTTCTTCTTAAAGAAAATATTTGTTAGAGCTTATTTACCAAGAAGCCTATGAGGAAAATACGGGCTTATTTAAAACAGAAGACAATGTCAAGGGTAAAACCTTCTCTCTGCTGTGTTTGGTGTTTCATACTGGCAATAGTGACAAGGCTTTTCCTTCACATCAGACAGACTGTGCCTTAGTAGAGGGGACCACTGTCTTTGGTCAGGTTAAGGCATTGGGATGGGGTTAGGAAGAACTTGGAGTATTTCTGCAATAGACAGCCAGGGAGTTTAGCAAAAAGGCAAACCTCTCCAGAATATATTTCTCCAGCAAGAAATGCTGGATGGCTGCAGCTGTCTTACACTGAAGAGGTAAATGCTTTCTGTGACCTGTCCAGTTTGTCGAAACGAGAGGCATAGGCATCTAGCACATGCTCAGGGCAGAGACAAACTGTCTTCAGATTTGACAAAAATCTTCTAAAACATCTTATGCAACTTCTGTATTATCCATCTGTAGACACTATTTTGTCCTATGTGGTACTGAGCACTAGGAGCCCTAAATGCCATTTGGCACTCAGGAGACGTGTATAAAATTAAAAGAAAAATAAAAAAATAGCAATAACCATAATAGTCTATTCACAATGTATTAGTAAAGCCAGACATCTAACTGCATAAGTTTTACTAGTATGTAATTAGCAAATATCATTAGCTTGTGGCACAGTTTTCCTTAAAAGATAACGTATACCGTATCATTAGCAGGAAGGTTCATGACGTGTGGGATTTATGTATTTTAGAAAAGGACAGAACAAGGCGAAATCTGGGGATTTTATCCTCTATCAGCAGATTTCAGGCTACATAAGATCAGTGGAGATAGGATCACTTTCCAGAGAGAATCAGATCAAAATCAATTTCAGGAAAATAAAATGTATACATCTTGAAGACCACCATACCATGACAATTTTTTGAATTACTAGAAAATACACAGTGTAGATATCTGTTGGAGATAAACACATTGTATAGTCTGTATTGACATGAAAACAGACTGAATGGCAAATTATGAAGGCCTCAATCTGGAATGTCTATGAATGTCTTGCATCATGACACCTTCTGTATGAGATTTAAAATATATATTTAGAGATAAATACAAATATATACATATGTATGTATTTTGTAAGGGGACATAAATTGAATTCTAAGACATAAGCCTAGAAGAATTAGGCTGAAGTTAAGTAACCCCTCAGATTCTACAGTTGAGTATTGCAGTAAAATTTTAAAAATAAACATATACAAAGCAATAACCAACCAAAGTCATCAAAGAACTTTTAATTATATCAGTCTAAGGAGAACTTCAAAAAAGGTAAATTGTGAATAGAGTATGTGTAGCGTGTTCTTGAAATTAAACAGGAAAATCCTGTTTTGGAAACTATATCTGGCAAAATTCTCAGTAATGCAACATGGGAAGCGGTCCTCCACAAGTGTAGACACACACACACACACGGATAGGTCATTTATACCTACCCCTAAGTGATGCACAAAAAACAGCAGCAGAACAAATTACTAAAAAAAAAATTGCATTTAAGGCAATATTTACAAAGGCAAGGTATCTCAGTGTCTTCCTAATAAAGAACGGTGACAAGTTATGTGCTGATGGCAGGGACTGAGATAGCAGTCTGTCATCTATGAAGGGATCATTTGGAAGTGTCCTTGTCTCTCTGGTATTGTTATTTGTTTTGCCTGAGTATATTGGGGGTGAGGTGGGGGCAAGGGAAACTCTCACACCTGTTCATACTAAAGGATTTCAACTGTGAAAATTAGAAAATGCCATGCACCACACACAAGTGATTTCATGTTGGAGGCTGTTCTCGGCTTTCGCTTGTACTGTCAATTGTGAGGCCATAGGCAGGGAGTTCATGTGCAGCAAAAGAAGAAAGAACATGTCTTGTCATTAATATATTTTGTATATATATATATGTATGTGTACATGTACATTTATATATGCATATATTTATACACACACATACACACATATATGTATATATATGTTGACTTCAGCAGCAAGCCAAGATGGGATTTATCTGACTAGATGTGCGCATGTCCAATATAGTCACCCTAAGCTCTCTTTACTGTCATTGAACATAACGTCAGGAGAATAAGTTCCGTCTAAGACACAATTTATCTATCTTTAAGTAAATGCCTAAAAGACATTAGATTAATCATGCCTTACAACCAAATTTACTATAAAATGAGCTTACAGTGTTTTCATCTGCATGTAAATGTGTCAAGCTCTGTTAGAAAAATCCTTCTTGGCAGCAAATATTGAGACATCTCTTGATTCTTCATCTTTGTACCTTCAGTAAATTATTTTTTATGTGATGAATTTCTCAGGCTCTTTCATCCTCTTGGATTTACTTTTAAATTAAAGCTGGGTGTGGGTCACTTCTATTTATCAAGAGCACATGCAAAGTTTTGCCACTTATAATCTTTCCTAGAAGGGTGAGATATATGGGAAAGTTTATTACTATTTCTTATTGCAACGTACTTTATTAGCTGTGATTTGGCTTCCCTCATCTGTCACCTTAACGAGAGAGGCTGTGAAAAGTGTTGCTGTTCTATATCCCAGTGAGTTGGATAGGACAAGATTCCTTTGAGTGCTCTCCAATCACCGCGAGTGATTTGCCAGCCCTCAGAGCTTGCACAAGTGATGTAGTGCTCTCTCCTCTGGGTATCAAAACCAGCCATCAGTCATGTAGCAGCCAAAATCTGAACCTGATACTATAGAAGAGGGAAAGGAGGAATGCAGCCATCCGTAACACTCCTCAGTAGTAATTCTGATGGTATTGTATTTTAAAGTCGAAATATGTGTTCCAGATATATATGTATCCTTTTGATTTAATTCATTGGTAATTTTGTGCAAAATATACACAACATTACTGCTAGCTCTGCCCTTATTTAAAACATTATTTCACAGCAGAGAATTTTCTCAGTTGTTTTTTTTTTTTTAATCAGAAAGAATGTTTTAAAGAATTTAGTACTAAAGTGAGAGCTTGATAGACTTGTAAAACCTATAAAATTAGGATATATATTTCTTCAAAACTGGAACATTTCCCTGCTTCACAAGAGAACTCTAAAAATAATCAGTCAATAGTGTAAGGTGATGAGAAATTTCACTGGAACCCAATGAACATGTCGAATTATCCCTTAATTTTATAGTATTGTTAGTAAAATCAAGATCATGCCAGTTAAGTTGCCTCTCTTATTGCTGATTCTATAAGAGTTTCATTTTGGCAAGCATTCTTTACCTGAGGGATAGCTTTTTATAACATCATTGTCCCTGTCTGATTATTAAGACCACAGTTTACTTTCAGCCAAGATGATTATTGAAAAAGGTTTGTTTAATTTCCTGCCTCCAAGCTGTCCACAGGGATTAAAAAACAAAAAGACAGGGGGGGAAAAAAAAAAAAAAAGAATCCCATTGCCCTTAATTTGACACAAATCAATATGATTGGCAGGGTTTTCTACAAGTGTCTAATATTAAATGTACGTGATGCCTGAATTTTCTCTAACAGCCTGTGGTTTAAGCTTGTCTCAGTCAGGGCAGGCACATAATTTCCTAGGGAATGTGGAGTATAGTTTTGGCAGTAGTCCTAGTTGCCCAGATTTCCTCTTGTAGGTCTTCAAAGGTAGGACCATTTCTGCAAAGGCACAGTGGAATGGGGCAGTTGTGAATGATCAGTCCTTCTGTAAGATCAGAGTAACCATGTCCTAATGGAGCACCTGGAAGAAAGGACGTACTGCAGGATGGAATATGCAAAGGTCTACTGAGTAGATGCGTAGGGGAATGGATACAGAGAGGCATTTAAAGATGGAGTTTCAGAGCTTGAATTATTCAGCATAGAAAAATAGCTGATGCTACTCAAATTATAAAAGAAGGTGAAGAGGTAGGAGAATAATTATCTTTACTGGAAAACTAGAGAGCCTAGGGAGTGAGGTAGGAGTGGAGGAGGCAGAAGAAAAGCAGATGAAGGGGTTGAGGGAGGGGGAAAATGCAATTGATAAGGTTAGAATGTCAGATATTTTTGAAGTATTTAGTAGTTAAACAAGAATTAAAGAGGGAGATCTAACTAAATAAGTATACTCAAAAAAGAGTCCAATGAGAATATGATACCACAGATTTAACATGAATAATTTTGATTAGTTGTGTAGTTCCAAGCTATTGCATCAAGATCTGCCTTCTTTGTAAAAATCCATTAAAATACAATCATGCAATTTGACCATATCCTGGAGCCTGACCCAATATGCCTTGCTACTGATAGAGAGAACATTAAAGACCTTCAGTCCCCATGTGCTACTGGAAACACACACAGGACAATTTAAGCTGGATTTCTGCAAAGGCAAAATGGGGCCAGGAGTGACAAGGGACTTTACACAAAGCTCTAAGCCTGCAGTAGTCTATGGACATATTTAAAGAACTAATGACATTTGATGCACTCCAGTGCTTTTCAAAGACAAATCAAATTGCTCTTTAGAAGAATCTTTATGAACCAAGGAGGATTTATTGGTAGAGAGAGTACAATCACAATAAAATGTAGGGAAATCCTCTCATTTCTCCCTCTCCCCATGCTTTGTTGTGACATTACTGTCAAGTTGAAAATGGAGATAGGCTTGTTCTCTACTGAACCTCTCTTTGTCTTCTCCAGGCAGAGAGAATATGTTCAGATGCTTTGGGAGAATCAGGTTCTTTTTTCACTTATGTCTGACATATTGGTTTTCATGCAGAAGTAATGACCTCGTCCTCCCTCTTGCAGTACAGTTTAGTACCAAGGTTATCAGCTCCTCACCCTCCCTAAGCACAGCTTTATAGGGGCATTATCCTTTCATGAGGCCATTGCAGTTCCTGTGCTGTTTTGCAATACACCAGAAAGCTCCATTAGCAAGCTATGGAGCAAAATCTGTTTCAAAATAACCCTGTGTTATTTTGAACATCCTTCAACTGTGCTCCAGGTGTTTTTCTTCATGATTAAGTTATAGAATAAAATATTCCTGCAGGAAATGGCCTGTGCTGATCTATACAGTCACACAAATGTCCCATTGGCAGAAGCAGCAGCTACAGCTGTTATGATAAAACGCTTGCTGTGAAAACATTTTTCAAAAAAATAAGTTAATTTAAATGTATTATTCTCTATCATTCATGTATGCCATTAACTGTCTGAGAAAAGATTAGATTGCAATGCTTTCTGTGGCATTTCTTGATCAAATCACTGGCTTCAAGCAAGGTTTTGTTCCAGGGACTCAAAATTTCTGTGTTACTTCATAGCCATGTAACTAAAATTATTTGTAAAACAGCAGTTACCAATGGAATAGTGCTTTTTTCCTTGACAGTTTTAGAAAACACCAAATTTTTTATTTTTCTGAGCTTTCTTCACTGTTTCTTTTTCCTTTTTTCCCTATTCCTTTCCCTTTTCCTTTTTCTTTTTTTTTCATTTTCGTTTCCCCTTTCCTTTATCTTCTCTTCCCCTTGGCCCGCTTTCTCCGTCTCTCCCTTCCAAAGGCAAATTCTCAGCCTCACAGGATGAAAACCAACCCAGCACATCAGTGAAGGGAGCAAACAAAGCCTAAGCTGTGATGCCCTGACTGCTTACTAGAAGGCTGCAGAGTGGCCTTGAGGCTACAAATGTTTGTCTGCTGGAAAGCCCGTCAGGAGTAAACCCGGGAGGCCACATCTGTGAGCGTGTGAATGGAGCAGAGCTGTCCTCCCACATAACGGGAATGCCATCAGAAGGATGTGCTCTGTATGGGAGGAGAAAAATTAATCTGTTTGGTACATCACTACGGAAACCCAGATACAGTATCCCGGCCAAAGTGCTGAAGACAGTACAGTTTGTGACTATGACTCAAAATTACTAAAGCAGAGATCTTTAAGTGATGTTGATAGAGCAGGAAAATATGAAAAAAGGAGAAACACGCTTTGTAAAAAATGAACTAAAGAAATAGAATATTCCCTTTTCGCATCAACAGGAAATGTAACTACAGGTTAGTTCATGCCTGCAGTGCATTGAGGTTACAGAATCTGGAAAGAAATGAGCTTCATAGAGAATGCTATAAATTGTATTTTCTCCATGATGTCTAAGCTGTAAGCAATCCATTCTCTTCAGAGATTCTGTTTCAAGAGGTCATTTCTGGTTTTGTGATACATAGGAATTGTAACAGGGTGGAAAGGAACATTTCAGGGCTGTATATGTAGATGCAAATTTCCTTTGGAGCACTGGTTTGCCCTTTGCTTTGACTATCATTTTCCAAACTGTCATGATTATAAGGATAAGAACTGCACATCTGTATCCAACAAGTTGCATTACATACAGGTTACAGCCATAGCTAGATCTCAGATTGTTACTGGATTAAGACTTGCATGAATAATTGAAGAAAAATTATTCTCTGAAACATCTGAAATATTGTGGGATTTATAGATTGCATATAGTTTGCTGGAAATCATGATATCCTCAATATAATCTCAGACTCAAAACATAACCAAAGAAACAGAGTAAACACAACTATTACCCTATGTAAGAGATTATTGGATTCTTTTTATTAAGGCAGTTCTGTTCTGTACATGTGATCTAAAAGAATGTTATTTCATTATAGAAGAGACAGAAATATATCTTTGGTTTTCAAGCTATAGTCTCACTTTCTCCTTCCCCTCCCCTCCCAGAATTGTCATTTATTATTTACTGCAACACCTTAGTCACAAAAAGAAAGGGAGTGTTGAAGTCCACAAAGATTTGGCCATTTGAAAGTTGACAATGGGAAGGAACATGCAGGCATAGTTTTTATAGCACTCTTTAACACAGCAGATAGTCACCAGACAGTAAATTATTGGATAAAATTTCCACCAGTAAAAAGCTTATTGGCCAGTGGTGGGTCTGTTTATCTGTTCTTGTTAACAGAAGTGCAAACATCCTGAAAAATATTGTTCTGTACCTTGTAACTGTGTATATTGTACATTTTATTATTTAGCTCCTTTGGCTGGTAGCTTGAAACAGATGGAACTCCTAGAAAATAAATATTTAACCCAGCAGGCCAGTAGCTAATGTTTGAAATCATAGCTAGTGAAAGTATAATGGCATTTAGGGCATCAATAGTTATACCAACATCATGCCTTTAACATTTTTCCCTAGCCTTCCATTTTCATTTGTTCATAATTTTATGAAAATGTGCCCTTTGCAGCTAAGAGTTTCCTTACCTTGTTGAGCTCCAATATATTCTTTATGGAAGGTTAAAAGAGAAAGAAAAATCTTTTCAGCTGTTTTTTAAGATATGTGAAGTTGGAAAAATATTCACTTCTTTATGCATTTTTATTTATTTTTGTATACTTCAGAAATTACTCCCTTTTGAAATTAAAAAAAAAAAAAATAATGTACTCAGCAAAACAGCACTTTTCCTAGCTGGAAAGAAAAACCAAATTAAACTAAAAAACTTAAAGTCATAATTTAATAAAATTTTAAACCACTGAAATTCTCATGCTGAGCACCTCAGTGGATACAAATAAAAAGGCAAGTATATTAACAAGGCCAGCTGATGTAAAGCAGTATGACTACAGAGAACCCACAACAAATATGTCAATTTACATGCTGAGCTGAGTCCAAGGGCCTGTTGAGCTTCCTCTCATTTAAGAATATCAAATTACATCTCTTCCTTTGTAACAAAATGCTTGCGTATTGTTAGGATTTTGCATCTGTGAGGGTAAGGTTGTGAGTGGGTTATTGAAATACTTGTAGAAAATATTTTTTGAGAGGTTTATTTCAGGTAATGTAGGACTCTACCTTAAGGAAGCAAGTTCTTGCCCCATAATATCACACACTGCATCATTCAGATTTCCATTTTTCCTGGGTGTAAGACTCAACAATGGACAGAAGCTCTCTTACATGTCAGGTGTGAGACTGGGAAAAACTATAGTAGTCAGGGAGTGTTGGAGTGTAAAAGTGATTGTGGTAGGTTTCTTCCAGCAAAAAGTGACTACTGAGTTCTCGAGTAGTCATAATCTCTTTCCCAGCTTGTGTCAAAGAGGGAGATTGGCTGTGGCAATCTGAACACCCCTAATATCCCCCACAAGGTAAAGTTTAGCCATGTACTGAAGTGGTCAAACTTTTTGCCTTCTGAATACAAGCTGAGTCTAAATGTTTAAACATAAGACAATAGAAATTCCCTAAGTTTCATTTTTGGAGTATGTCTTGTACTTTGTTCAGATGTTACCACAGTACTGAACTCGCTACAAGATTAAAACCTTCACTGTGTTTTGAACACCACAATAAAAAGTTTGTCTGGTAAGTGCGACTTTAAAATTTCTTATCTTATGAGTTTGACAATCCACTAAGCTGTGACGCAGATGTTGCTGAACCTTGTATAAAAGTTAAACTTTGATTATTTTATTGCAACACTAGGCCAAAAATTGAGGGAGATAGCAAGGAATCAGACTTCTTCCTTGAACTCACAGCTGGTGCTGGTTGTCTTTACAGTTACTAAACTACTCATTGCAGAATAAGTTCCAGGATAGTATTAATTGTCAGCCCAGGGTTACCAGATGATGCCTGCATCACACCTATTGGAAGAATTTTAAGTATGAAAGGACCTCTATCTTTTAAATGTATGGCCCAGCACTGGGAAATTGTCTTTGCTCAGCAAAATTCTTTCATCTTGTTTTCTTTGCAATAAATAATGAGCTTAGAAAGAATGCCTTATGTTTTCCTGCCTCCTTCATATTTTGAATTATTGAACCTGTACACCATTACAGCACTTGCACATGTAGTTTACTGTGCAGTCATGTAAAAGCTTATTTGTTTACCAGTTAGTGGAAACATGAAAACTTCACTCTATAAAAATATAATGCAATTGACAGAAAGAGAATGAGACAACCATACAATAAAACTAAGGCTACAGAGCCAATCTTCAAATGCTCTGAGAAACCAAACTAGTTGGTTTTGGGTCTCTTTAAAGATTCTGCCACCGAATGGTGGAAAGGGCTGGACCAGTATGGTAGGTGTGTACGCAGCTCCAGCAGTCTATATTAGAAGCAAATTCAGAACAGAGTCACCTATTTTCTGTCTTTTCAGGTGATGAAACATGTGACATGGAAATTATGTTATCAGTGTTTTTACTAGAGGCAAAAAAAAAAAAAGAGGAAAAAGAGGAAAAAGAGAAGAAGCCATTTTCAAAATCTAAATCTACACTAGCTAAAACCCCTACAGAAGACTTGAAAAATTCCTGCTTCTTATTGAACTCTATAAGCTGGCATTTGTGTCAGTATAAATGGAACTGTGCTGTCTTCACTTAGAGCATAGTGTTTCAGTTCTCCAGGGATATACTTCACTGTCAATTCACATTAAGCCATTAGAGCAAAAAGAGCTTTTCTAACTTTGGATGGAAAATAATTTTCTACAGTTGTTTCTATGGCTAATGTGCAATAAAGAGTTTGACTTTGAAGCGTTACATTTTTTCATCAGTGACTGATATTCTGTGCTATATAAACAGCCAGATACACAAAGGGCTCACTTCTCTTACCTCTTTTTGTGATAGTGTCATATCCCTGAACAGTCAGTAACATGTCAGTCCTTCTGCCTCTCTTCTCATCAGCATCTCAGTTCCTGTTATCTCAAGAGAGAACACAGTACCACCAATTATTTGAACTTTAGAGAATAATAACTAAATTCTTACCCCTAAAGTTAAGGTTTCTTGTGAAATCAGTATTGCCTACTTGTATACATCATTCTTCCTATTCAAAATTGCTGAGTGAACTAAATAAAATTGAATATTTTGCTGTGATCTCAGTATGTTTTTGTAGATTTTATGTAGCATTCTCATCATGCATTTTGGATTGGTGTATATCTGTTATTTATTCTAGCAGTCATTTAGAGCTCATAAATATAATAACCATAACAGGACATGACTCACAACTGTAAGGCTCATAAATTAAGATAACTTATCTTCCCCCCCCTTTACTGGATATCTGCTGCTTTAAATCACTGCACTAGGTTTAATTTAGTGTATATTTTTCTCTGTTTTCACAAAGAAGTGTTTTTGTGGGGATTGAGGAATATATGAATGAATAAATTAACAAAAATAACTTGTTTCTAGGGAAATCAACAAATTTTTCTTGCTGGGAATAATAGAACCTATATCCTTCCTAGACAATCACATATATTATGAGGATATCCTAAATCTACTGTATATAGTCCTGCTCCAAGTTTTAAATGGAAATGAGCAATTGATTTTTATGTTTGTAATTTTTTTGTCTCATGAATTGCTTTAGAGAGATTTTACTGTGCAGTATGTGAAATGAAGCTTGCTTTACCAATATGCTAAAAGTAAACTTGGATAAATTATTCATTGTAAAAATATTTAGTTGCAAATGTAGCCCTTTTCCTATTAATTAATCATAGACACACTAGTCCTAATTTGTAAAATATATGAACTAGGCCTCATTTCCCATTCTGTTATATTAGTTGTAGGGTGATGTGCTAAAATAGAAAAATATTTATTCATAATAACATAAGCTAAAGAATTATTTAAAGGAAAAGAATTATTTTTGTTCATTAAAGCTTCCTAAAGAATGTTTATTGGACTGATCATTTGCTTGTAAACTGTTTAATAATGATGCTTGCAAGTTAGTGCTTTTGGTGAGTGCAGCTGCTCACTTTGTCTCCAGAGATTCTCATTCACTCTATAGATTGTTATTTTCTATATGAGATCTTTTAAAGCTAGAGAGAAGTCATTAGGTCCGATAAAGACCCTTGGAGTTAGTTTTCCCATGGATAGGTTTATTTGTGTTTAACTGTATGATTCAGGGCTTTTTTTTTAATGTTAGAAGCAGTTCTGTATGAATAATGGCTGCCACAATCTCACAGAGCAATCAGATCCTCAGCTCTCGCCTTTTCTTTACAAGAACATGTGTGAGCCAGTTTTTACACTGTATACAGATAAAAAGAGAAAGAGAGAGACAAAGAGACCTAAAATAGAGAAAAAGATTGAGTAGTCTGTTATTTACTCTCTGTTGGCATGTTTCATATATAATCTCAGCAGTTGTATCTCAGATGCTTAGCTGTCAACACCTTAATGAAATATTCAGTAGATCAAATTCTGTCTGTACCTCAGCACACATGTAAGCAACGATTTAACCTACATCAGTTTTACTAGCAAAAAATGCGAACATTTTCCTCTCTTGCCATTATAATTGTTATTATTATTATTGTTGTTGTTGTTATTACACTAACATTAAATAACTTGAATTCAATAGGAGTTCTTGGACATTAAATAGAAATGATTCTTTCTATTCTGTGGATTTTTCCACAGCACTATTTAGGAACCAGTCAGTATTTAGACTGTTTCATGTGTTGGATTTTGACTCAAATCTCATCCTGTATCTGCTGGTGGTATGACAGAGTTCCCAGTAGTATATACACAAAGCACGATACAATCAATTGTTGATTCCCCTTTTGGGGTACAGGGAGCGAGTCTGCTAGCAGCTTGTCATGAAGTACAGGTGTGTCATTTGCCCGGTGGGGAATGACAAAGAGACTGCCAGATCTATAGCTCCTGCCTCCCTCCTCTGAAAGTAAGGTGTTAATAACTTTGCAATTGGTCTTTCTTCTATGCTCCAACTTGACTTTGCGTGTTATCAAGATGCATATTCATGCGAGGGGAGGAATATTTGCCTATGTTTCTCAAGAGTAAAGAACTTATTCTGATACAGGGACAAAAAAAAATGGACTATTAATTGCATTGTTAAAGCAAAAATGCCTGAGGGTAATTTAACACCTAACAGTTGTTCTATGCAAGAGAAAGAATGTGAACTTTTATTGTTTACTTTAGAGTATCAACAGTTCAGACAGCTAAGAAAATGTACTATGTTACACCTTCCGAATATAGATGGTGTAAGCACACATTAGACACATACTTTGAATTACTGATAGCTTGGGCTTTAAAGAGCTGAAGAACAAAGAAACACACTGAGAGATTGTCTGAATCATGTTCAAAATAAAGTACTCCCTGTACTTGACCCTAGAGATTTATAGTTGCATTCTTTAGTTTATCCCAATCTTTGGCAATGTTCCTAATTTCTGAGCTATATCCCTGCAAAAACCTTGAGAGTCTTGCTTTTATGCAGTAAGGTTAATCAATAATTCATGAAGGGGATGATTTCTTCCAAAGGCAGTTTTTTTCCCCAGGACGAAATTTTAAACCCAGAAATATATAGATTATAGATCAGCTAAAGCAATATAAAATTGTATAGCTTTTAAGGCTCTTAGTATTGGTTCTGTAACTAAAACATCCCGTAGCAATAAAAAACAATGTTTTGAAAGCACAAAAACATTAAAATAGAAGTTTGCTTCTCAAGAGCACTGAGTACTTATGACATAGTAACATTGTGAGAAGTGCCTGCTCAGTACTGTTGTTTTGAAAACTGCTAAAGTCAGAGACTGTGTTTGAACAATCTGTCCCTCAGAACCCAGAAGCAAAATTGAATTAAAGGTCTCCTTCCAGTGAAGGAAGCCTCTTGCAAGTCTCACAGAGGACTTTCAAACCTGTCATATGTGCAACAACTTTAAATTCCCCATCTCTTTCTCTTCATAGATGAAGGGGAGCTTTGAAAGGAAGACGAAGGTCAATGGTGGCACCTTTCTTTATTTAGGACCATCAGTTATGAACTTTTGCTTCCATTGGGAACTTAAGCAAGCTGATCATTCCTACAGAGAAACAAAAAAAACGCCAAATGCCTACCTGCCCCACTGTCTATACTTCAATGTGTTTAATTGTTGATAAGATGAACAGAAATCACTAAGGACGTATTTTAAAATTGTCCTGCACTTCAAAACCTCATTTCACCCACCTCAGAATAGTAATTTGAATCCAAGTTTCAGTGTCCTAGCCTAGCAATTTAATCTGCAGAGTATGAATTAATTCATACTCTTTTGTTCCTGAAGTGTCTTCTGTTGGATTTTTCCACACCATATACCAGACTAAATATTCATTGGTACAAGAATCTGAACATCTATTCTTTCTAATAACTTGCCTTTATGTTATATAGTTACATACTTTCTGCCTCTTCTGGCTACCACTCTTTCCCTCTCCTCTCATTTTGCCAGTCAGGGATTATTTATTATTTCATATCAATGTAAATTCAAGTGGGATTTGAAGAAAGAAATGCATGTTGTAGGACACTTTAAAAAACACTTCTTGCTTAAGTCCTGCTGTGGATCTAGCTCCAGGTAACTACATTTCATTGTAGGTACCATGCTTGCAAGGAGTTTTAGTTTTTTAATTACTTTCTGAATGTGTTTTCTACAGCAAGTAAAAAGAGATTTTCCCTATTTTCTTTTGGCATATTTCATATTTAGTTGTAATATTTTTCATAAACAACCCCACAAGAATATTATAATTGTGTGCAAAGTGTGAAGACAGCAGAATTAAGAATGTCAGAAACAGATGCCATTGACATGGACAGTAGATTAGCATGCTTTGAAGAGGCGTCTCCCTTCCTATTTAGTAATGACATTTGACAAGTAACGAGATGTTTTGAATGAGGGAAGATACTATGATCTAGCAGATTATTTGAAACAACATTTGAAGTCTGAATTAAAGTTCTTCTGAAGTCAATTAAAAGACTATCATTGCCTCAGAACATTATGCATTAAGGTCCCAAAAGCTGCCACTGTTCATTATCATCAGCTCAGTATTTTTTTCACATAAAAATTGTAATGCTTCAATTGTTATTTACTGTAAAAATTGAACTAACATTGACTCTACTTTTAGGGAACTTGCACTTTTCCTAGACCTTCTCTGCTGTCACTATCTGTTAAAGCTCCAGGTTGTACAAATAGCTAACCTCAAAACTGAAAAAGCCCAAATTTTCACTGACAGTACTGCAACCTTCTTCCCTAATCCCAAATCATTGAAAACTGTGTCTAGATCAAAAACTTGAAAGTCTGATCCCAGAAAATTTCCTGAAAAGACCAAGTCCCATGAGAATCCACACTCCCTGAAGTCCCCCTAAAGCTTCAAGGGCTTCTATACTCCTTCATGTGTGGAAACTACATCTGGTAAGTCCAAGGGCTGTTATAATATCATATGCCTCCAGGAAGTTGCCAGAGTGACTTTTCAGTCAGAATTCTCTGAAAGTTTACCCCAAACAAGGTGTTTCATTTTCTGTACTGGCCTTTAAAAAAAATGAAATGTCATTCTTTTGGGAGACTTCTGTCTCTTGTAAAAAAAAGATTGCTGTCTAATTAGTTTAGACGGAAAACATTAAAACATGCTATTGCTATTTGTTGATCTTCAGCGAGGTTCGTTGGAAGTTCTAGTCAGGTGTGAGATTCAGGTAAACCTTTGTGAAGAAACAAAGCAAAGCAAAAATAATGTAAATTATATTGTTTTCCCAAATAAACAATCAAAACAGGTAAGCCTGATATACTACAGTACAGCTTTTCTGAAGATTTAATGGCTTAGCTTATTCTCATTTCAGCATGGACATTCTCTATGACTGAACAAGACTTTCGCTATGCCCCAGAACAAGGACCCGTTGCCCCAGGAGATGTGGTAACACGTATGAACTTAGTCCCCAAAGAGAAGTGGAAGCATGAGAGACACGAGCTGCAACTTTCCTGGCACACTTAGGTACAGTAAGGTACTGCAACAAAATTTTGGGATGGAAAACCTCAGGTTTTGATTGGAAAAGAGGCATATTTATCTAAATTTGTTATATTTAATATTTGTCTGTAAAGAGTTAATAGATTTATGGGAAAATATGTTAAATATACTTATTTCCATCAAAATAGTCTACATCTGTACCAGTAATAATTCCAGTCCACTTTACAGATCTGGAAGAGAATAGGAGCTGTTTAACTCTGGTTTGTTAAAGTTTTATATCTGGTATACAATAGCTATTATTTAGACAATTCTATGAAGTATGTAATTCTATCTTACATTGACTAATAAATGTTCCTTTCTTGTCTTTTAATGAATTTTAAAGTTACTATGATAATTTTACCTCATAAATGCATGTTTATAGCTATGAAATTCTATCTAAATCAGTAAAGAAATCTAAGTCAAAGAATATCTCTTTTCTGAACATTCACTTTCTTGTAAAAAGTGGCAAAATTTGATACTAGCAAACTATTTACTCCCTACTTTGTTACTGCTTCATCTGTAAATACAGGTTTACAGTGGGTCTAGGTTTCCCTGATTTGAATAGCAAGAAAATATAATTTATTCCATTGTTATTCACATAACAGAAGCATGCATTTGGACAACTACAAGAATTTCCTAATTAAATTGTAGCAATTTCTAACTCATGAGCTTGCATGGAATCAAAACAGGATTTGAAAATACTAAGAATTATTGCAAACATTTCCTCAACTGAGCCTGCAGCTAGGAATTTCATGTAAATCTAAAGCAGGCTACAAAAGGAAGATGTTTTTTATTAAATTCATATGGAAATGGTTTCTTATGAAAACTTTTAAGTCTAGAAATTACTATAAAGAGGACACAATTACTTAAGACAAACTTTTAAATGCACCAGAATGTTTTCCCATCATCATTACCAAGTAGTTGTGCCAAGAAGTTAAACACCACCAAATAATATTGAAATGTCCTTTGTTCAACTGAGCTGTTGTCTTTCTTATTTGTACTAGACTGTTTATTGTATGATCCAGAAGTGTCATCCTATCCCTGCTGCAGAAAAAGGCCCTTTAACTCTTTTCCTGAAATTATACAGAATCATTGTCAGTTGATGCAGAAAGGTGTGAAAAATTTATTCCAAATCCAGGGACCTACACTTGAATCTAATAAGAAAGCATTGCTGCTGGCCAAGGATATAGGATGCAGACTCATCCAGTGATGGCTGGAAAAAAGCTGTGTCAAAGGAGGCCAAGGAAGAAGTAAGGGCAGATGATCCATGACAGAGTATATTGTTGCAGTTCTGGTGTTGCATACAAGTTACTTCATCATCGAATTCAATTTGTGCTGTATCACATCATGTTTCCACTGACCTCAGTGGCTGACTGACACCAATACATCAAATGTTGGAACATCCTAACCTTCCAGTTGAGCATTTTGTACTTAAAATCGCCAACATTACCATATAAAAATGTTGATTTTGTCCCTGAAGTAGTTTACAGCAATTTGCAAAGGCAGTATTTTTGGCTGATCAACATAGCTCAAACCTTCATAACGGTATCTTTGGAACCATAATGATAGTATCTGAAGGATTTTTCTCTTGCTTAATTTTAACTATGTAGTTGTCATTTGTCTAAGTGTAACTGAATCACATAACCCCCACTATAGTCAATGGAAAAGAACATTCGCCTCCTGACTGCCAGAGATGACATTACATGTATCAGTTGTGTTCTGAAGCCAACTTTCAGTTGGCTAAAATTAGTGAGAAGAATGCCTTGGTTTCCAGATCTAGGTCCTTATGTCTTCTGTTTAATGTAAGAAGGTAAAAGGAACCTGAATTGAGTCATCTGACTGACATAATTTGTTTAAACTTATATTTGCTTCAGTCTGAGCCTTTATAATCAGTGGAAATCTGAGCATTGTGAAGGCAATAGTCATTAAAGGCAAGGATGCTATTTAATTCATTCTAAGTAGGCAGATAAAGTAGATCAAATGGATCATGGTCTAAAAGCACCTATATATCTCTGGTAATTATAAGGGGAGCCTGGGGGACTTAACTAAGCAATTTCCCAGAAAATATAAACCAACATGCGCTGATACTGCTCATCAGTTTTTCTTGAAATTCTTGTTGAGATCCTAAATACCTTGAATTCCTCCTGGGTCTCACATGTTCCCCTCCTTTTTCATGTTCAGTCTAGTTAAGATTATTAAATAAGATGTGAAAGCTGTGGTGTCTAAGTATGCCTGGAGTCAAACACTGGAAAAGCTAATGCTTAAAAACATTTTCTCCTTTTACTTATTAGTACTACAGTAATTATGAATACCAAATGACAGACAATATAAACACTTCAGAGAATCACGATGAGTACTCTGAGGCTAAATCCACAGCACAAAGATATTCCTTTTTGGACCTCTGTTTCCTACTCAAGTTGTTCTGTAATTAAAAATCATCAGTACAGCCAGAATAACTGAGCAAATGACCATTTGCGCAGGATATGGAAGATGTTCAGATAAATATTGACTCAGCTTTTCAAAATTACTTACAGATAGAGAAAATTTGATGTCCAAAGACACCCTTTGCAAATGTCACAAACGCATTTAAAGTGTTCTAAAAGTAAGCAGACATCTGTCTTTTTAAGTCACTGATCATATTTGGAAACAGAAGTACTGAAAGGTGGTACCCACTACTCCTCCCTCCAGTCATCCAATTTCTTCCTGATAGAATTTCTGCTAAGAAAATTGTTTTGTGTGATGTTGGAAAGCAAAGATGCGTAAGTAGCAGATGTGGATTTTTACATTTGCAATGCCTTTCTGTCTAAGGAGTGATAGTTCTGATAGATATTTTGACATGACATGCTGACAGAAAACAGGGAAATGTGTCCTAGGGATGAGGTGGAAGACCACTGAGGTAATTTAAAAAAATAAAGACTGCCAAAAGCAATAACATGAATACACTGATCTCTATTACAGGTGTCACAAGACAGTCAAAAGATATTGTGTGACAGATATCCAGAATAAACTACTTATGGCTCTGTGTCAGGAGACACAACCACAATGGCAGCCTTCCAAGTGTCCAAAAGGTCTGTAAGGTTGACTGGCTGCATTAGCTGGGATAACAGTACGAGCTAATCTATATGTGCGTTTTCTGCTTCTTGTGCTGCATTCACTCAGATAATCTTGCTATAGTCCTCCTGGAGCTGCATGAAAATTAAAATGGTTTTGCATAATGAAAAAAAAATGGCACAGTATGGTTGAGCATGAGAATTCAGAAAATCAGAAAGACCTCCCAAAATCACCAGTATTATTTAAGCTGAATTGTCATAGTATTCTGTAATTTATTTTTTTTATTTGTTTAATTTTCTTTATTTCTCTTGCCTTCAGGAGAAGGTTACAATGGGGGGAAAAAAGCAACTTAGCTATTTTAAATGAAAGCAGAAGTTCACAAAGAAAATTCTTCCAGAAAGAAGGGAAAAAATGCAACACCAACTGAAACATAAAACTGACAAACACATGGAAAATTCCAAAATATGCCATGTTGAAGAAGTTCTTGACAGAGTGAAGTGGATGGATGTACCTGAACCCCTTTAGTTTGCAATGAGGACTGGACCACTAACTGTTCTTGCTGCCTTTGAAAATGTTACTATAATCAACCCTTTAAAGAATTTGCATTCTGCTACACATTTTACTATAAAAAGCAATGCACCATGTACTAATTTCTTGCATTTTCTCTACAATTATTTGATATATTTGAAGATCTTTTCCTGTTCTGCTCAACTTTGCAATAAATTCATTAAATGGACTTGTTATTAAGAAATCACAGTTTAACACTTGGATTTTACTTCAGGGTCAAATTGCAAAGTACACACACAGCTAATGATGAAAACAGATGCTTAGTGTAAGTGTACACCTGACATCGACAAAAATGGCAATCAAAGATAAGGACAGAAAATCACAAAGTTCCAAAGGAATTTGGACATCAATATTCTAGAAAACTCCAACAGTTTGAATCTGAGAATGAAATGGTCACTAAGTGGAAAAACTCTTATTGACTTCAGAGAGCCAGGATTCAACTTTTTATTTCCTTTATTAAAGATAATACTGAAATAATTAATTTAAAAGAAACTTGAATTTAGTCTTGATATTAAATGTATCTCACCTGGTCCTTCGTTCAGAAAGGAAATCAAACACATTTGACCCAAATAACTGAAATTTCATCTAGGCCTGCTTGTGGCCAATAGTGTTCATGGCACAGTATGATCACAGAATGAAATCGTAGTGAAATATTCTTAAAGTGCTATCAAAATAATTGTTTTGGTTTTCCATGAGTAGTTCACATGTGGCCAGGCGTCAGTACTTCGTGTAAATGATCCAGTGGAGAAGATGTCAGTTATTAGCTGGGTATGCACATGAGACAAAATTCTCAGGATGGTACAAAACTGAGATTAGGTCATCAGAACATAAAAAACTCTATTATTTTCTCTCTATTGCATCGCTGTGGTTGTTTGACTGCTTTTTAAAAGCTGAGGATAGGGCCCAGAAACAGTAGCATGTGTACATAAAAACAGTAAATCAAAGCAAGCTAGGGAACAGATTTTTATAACAGATTATGATATCCTATTTGAATATTTCATAAATCCTGCTAAGAAACCTCCTATGTAATTCTAGTCCAAGATCAATAAAAGGAATGTGACATAAAAAGTATTACAGGAAATGATGAAAATGTGATTTCTGTCTTAGTAGATGGATGAGAAAACTCATTATTTTGTCTTTAATTTTTAAAAAGTCACAACAGCATGCTAATAAATTGGTGTGGTCTTCGAAGGATACTCAGAAAACTTGTCCGCTACAGTTCATAAATCTCCCAAGTGTTTTGGAATTACCAACGCCTTCAGGACACAGAAACACAAACCACTGGTTCAATGTCAGTTCTGAAAAAAACTGTGAATGTTTAAACAAATAATGAGATAAAAAGTAATGAATAATTAAAGGGTTTCTTCAGAAGAAGTCTGAGTTATATTTATTTTAAGGGTGGCAGTGAAATACATTTGCACCTGTGTATGCTCCAAAGGTGTCATTTTCACAAGTCTTAATGCATAAAGAAGGCCTAAGCACATAATACATTATTTAAAGGATTCTGCATTTCAAAGAGAATAAAACTACATGAAAATAAATCTAATATTTAATTTTAATCATATATCAGATTTTCTAAAATATTGGTCCAGAAGAAGTGATTTAAACAAATTATCATACAACACAGGTCAATGGTTTGTTTTGTTTTGTATTGAAACGGTATTTATGAAAAGTCTAACAAAAGATCATGTTGTATCTGTGTAATTGGCCCTATTTAAAGGGTGACAAAGGTAAGGGCTGTTCTCTGTTTTGCAGTTTTCTCTGGTGAGGATACAGATTTAAAATCGGTCTATAGTAGTACCGCAGCAGCAATATTTGGCTTCCCTGGGCAATCCAAGTAAATTTTAGCTAAGTCAGTAACATAGGGGATATGGAATATTTGCCGCAATAGGCATTAGGCTCAAAATACGCTCCCTCTCTAATGCAATACATCGGGCAACAGAAACTGACTTCCAGACAGTCAAGGGCCTTTTTGATATGGGTAAATCCCTAAAAGGCTCTGCAGATTCCCTCAAAATATGATATAGGAACCACAGGACTGTAATTATTTTAAGGTACTTCACTGTGAAACTTAAGAAATTAGTCCCTTTAGTTACTTTAGTTACTTTAGTTTTTATAGAAAACTGCTTTTATGTCCATTCCACAGACACAGAGTGGTGATGTGTGTATGCCAGCACATAGGGAGGTACACCCAGTGCAGATCTAGAGAATAAAACACTTCTTACTGACACCAGAACAAACACAGAATCACAGAATGGGTGATTCTGTGACCATGGTGGATATTTGGCCCAACCTCCCTGCTCAAGCAGGGTCATCCTAGAACACATAGAGGATTATGTCCAGATGGTTCTGGAATATCTCCACTGAGGGAGACTCCACAGCTTCTCTGGACAATCCGTTCCTGTGCGTGGTCACCTGCTCAGTAAAGTTCTCTCTCATATTTAGGTGGAACTTGCTGTGCATCAGTTTCTGCCCATTGCCTCCTGTCCTGTTGCTTGGCATCACCAAGAAGAACCTGTCTCCTCATCTTGACACCCTTCCTTCAGACACTTGTAGATGTTGCTAAGGTCCCCTTATCCAGACTACCTGCATTTTGGGGATGCAGTTCAGATTACCTCTAGTCTGATTCTGCTAGCTATGTGCCCATTAGGAGCTGAGAATCATTGGAAGTCCCTCTGGAGAGTGTCTTCTAGTTTAGTTTCTACCTGAAAGGGATCTGGTCCCCAGGCTGTAAGAGTTTCTCCATGATACAAACACAGGTGACCAGTGTCAGACCATAATGCACCGGATCCGTAGGAATTTTGATCACTTGGCTCTTCTGCACTGCTATTCTCGCTAAATGGCATTACCTCCTGATATAATTAAAGTTCTGTGAAAAGAACATACTCAGTTTTTAACACTAAATCTTGTGTTTAAATTAAAAGTTGTTTCAAGAGGCCTCAGCTGATACCGGCTAATGCTATAACTGTTCCATAGTTTAATTACATGAAAATCTAAGGTTTCTCTTTCTCAGGAAGCCAACCAACTGGGCAAGCTAGTCATTATCTCTTCAGATACCAGTAGTTAAAAATTATGTATGCATTCAAGTTCACATAATAACCCAGAAGTGATTTTGCTTTCTAAATATCTTTTTTTGCAGGTGTCCGATTGCTAACTCAATAGTTTTCTTTGTATTATTTACTTGAAAACCAGCAGTCCAGTTGAGTCAGTCATATGTGAACTGTGGTTCTACACTACTGCCAGTACTAGATGGTGATCTATAGTCAAAATATAGGAAGAAATCAGTAGTGTTCTTAGACAAAACTGGCTTTTGACTTTCGGTGATACTTTTTTATTTCTGTAAAGATTTCACATTTGGGACCAGTTTCACCAGATAATGACACAATACACAAGGAAGGGATGATTCCTCTAACAAATACAAATTATTTATTGCAGATTTGAGAAAGATCCAAATATTTTTGGAAACTCAGAATCAGAAGTTGCTGGAATCAGGAGTTGCTTTCCAAGAAGGAGCCATTGTTGTGAATCATTTATTGATTCAGGCACTCAGTTTGAAGTCAATGTCTTCAACAAGCCTTTTATAAGTTTCTAAATAGGAAGTGTATCGTGCCCTTTTGAAAAGCAGATGGAAATCCAACAAATGCAGTAGGAAAGCATTTGAATACTTCAGCATTATCCCAGCCTCTAGTCCAAGTTATAAATTTATTGTAGTAGTATCCATGTTTTTCTGTATAAGTTTTTAATGTTCTTAAAATGGAGGGTGATAATCTCACCTCCTTTATAGAAGTGGATAAAACAAAATTGTTTCTTATATTAAGAGTGTATGTGAACAATACCAGTCATGAGTGATGACCATGTCAAGGAAGTTGGAGATCATTAAAACTATGTAATAATGAAATAGAACGATAATTTTAGTGTCCCAAACCCTTTCAGAAGTTTGGATATTTAAACTATTTAGACATCAAAGCCAGCTGTATTTTTCTAAATGAATTCTTGGATCTGGACCCCACCATTTTCTTGGTTTTGTGGCGTTGATCCCATGGGCATGAAAGCAAATAATATTTTTGGCTTTTCCATACTCTATTTTGTATCAAAAATAACCAAGAAATCCCATATATAGTAATCCCCTTCTCATTCTTGCACACAAATAAACAAGAAAAAAACACACTCTGTTTAGGTAACCTGAAGTCCCTAACATAATTAATTTTGCACTTAACTTCAGAGCAACACATTCAAACTCTGAGGTCCCACAATAAATTTTCCTTTGGGTTTATAAATAAGCAATTGTGTTTCTGCTTTCAGAAGGGTTCATAGGAAGGCAAAACTCACACACTTTTTTCCTATATGGCATTCTGTGTGCAACGCAAGATGGAAAACTCATCTTAAGAAATAAAGTTTGTTAATTTGTTTGTTGTCATTTAAATCAAGTCTGCAATGTATGTAGTCTAATAAAGGGAATGTGCCAAAAGTGAAAGGCAAGTCTACTTACTGGAATTGAATTTACAGCCACATTTATTGAGAATGTGTGTAAGCTTGGAAGTTTGAGTATGTCACATACATCCTCAGGGAAAAGTGGGTCATTTGATCACATTTTCAAAGCATGCTGGAGCAAATCTGAGCTTATGAAAGCATGTAGAGTCACACACTAAGAAGCTGATACTTGGTGAATACAAATCTAATGAAAGAATCAAGTCATAAGCTGACCACTCAGGCAGATGTCAGTAAGATGTTACTATGACACATTTAACTGGTGCTGTTGGGTTAAGAACAGATTAAATGAGGTTCAGAGTGTGTAGCTGGGAATGTTCAACTCAGATATTACAACGATTAGATGAATAGCTCGTTAGAATATGCAAGATGTGAAAAGTATGTAAAAGATGTTTCACATACTTTAAGTCATCTAAAAGTTAGGGATTTGTTGAAGATGCAGGGTTCCTCTTCAGCCAGGAATAACCAGGCCCAGTGAGATTTATCCACTAGCCCCAGACATCCCAACATGAGGAAGGATGAGCCACCCACCCTTTGGCAGCATCTGTGTCTCAGTTGACTATAGAGGGAGCTAAACAACCAGAATAGGTAAGACCTCTCCACAACACCTAGGTAAAGTTGGGTAAAGGACACCCCACACATGGCTCCCAGAGGGAGTCAGATACTTCTGGAAAGTGTCACACAAACCCCAAACACCTCTGAATGCTGGCTGGGGGAAGGGACAGTCTGAATTCCTCTTCCTCCTGATGATCTGGCGAGTTAAGGTTCAGGTATCCCTGTTCTTCCTGGAGACAAAGTCTTCATCAAAGCCATGTTTCTGGTCATGAGACGTGCTATGCTGCCTAAATCTGGGTGGAGCAGGTGCTCTTGCTGCTTTTCTTGGGGACATAGTTCACTCTTTGAGAAGGTAGCTGAGATGATCCTTCATACACCTGAGCCTGCTTAGATCCTCACCTTCTTAGATAACAGAGTCCAGAACAAGATAAAAAGAAGGAACCTCCACAAATGCAAGAAATTTTGCTGAAGAGAAAGAGAGAACTAGACTGTTAGGCAGATACTTTGTTTGGGGTTTTTTTTAGTGTTTCCAATGTTCCCCCTTCATCTTTTTATCTGCAGTTTGACATAAAACTCCATGTAAATGTAACAGAATAAAGCCTTCTTGAGGGTTTGATCTAGTACTCGGGTCTCACTGTCTTTTGGACAAGTGATTTAAGTGCTAAGCATGTTCCTGAAATGGCAACGAGACACCTATCCCTTTTATTTTCTAGGCCCTGTTATACTTTATTGTGCTTCTTTCAATATGGTTAATTACATTTATTTTTCCACTTAAATAAAAATAAAACATTTCCTAGTTTTCCTCCTAGAGGTAACAGTGGTGTGCAAATCTCATCTTTTGCCCACTTGCATTCACTCAGTGGCTTACACCTGGGATCAGTTATATTGCTCTGCAGAGCTTCAGGGAACTTGCATTTACATTTCTTTTTTTCCCCACACTGCTATATTCCAATTCCACTTCATGGAAAAGGTCCGACCATAATCTTTGCCACTATTATTTCTAATTTTTAAACTACATTAATAAATGTTAAGGTTAAGAGAAACCACTATGATCTGATTTTCTACTTAACACAGGCCAAAGGATTGCAAATGTCTGGAAAATGTCTATCAGCATAGAGCTTAAGACTTCAGACAGATGGATAGATTCATATCTTCTTTTTAAAAACTTGAAAATAAGTCAAACACAGTTCTAGAAATGTATTTCTGAATGGAAGAATTTTTTGTTCTTGTAAACCAAGATAGTTAGAAACACTGACCTCAACCTTCCTCAGACGCTGAAACCAGTCACATTTTTAAAGACATTTTCTCTACTTAAGTGAAGCAATTATTATTGGTTTCATAGTGTCTTTGATCATGTAATATAAGAAGGACAAAGGATTAGATAATACCTTGTACATCGTAATATTTTATGTCTGAAGTCATACACAGAGAAACAGCTTAAGAAAAATGACAGCATCCTTAACAACCTGAGCTCTTTTAAAGGACATAGAAAATCTTAAAGCAGTATCAAAACCTTATGCCAAAGGCATTTTTTATTGAAGTATCCTAAATGTTATTATTGACTGTTCTCTAACAGTTTGCATATTGTATTCTTAATCCTCTATTTTTGAGGAAATTCAGCATGATGAAAAACATGTCAGCAACATGTCTGATTTCTCATGTCTGATCAATCAATCAGGCAAATCGTGTCTGATCTACATTTCAGATGCAAATGGTTTTATACTAACGTATCTTTAGATTTAGAGTTACTCTAGTAATACCAAATGTAAAGTCAAAATGAGATTAACGCACATCTCTATTTATGTCTCATCTCTCTGTATCAAGCAGTCTGCTCCTGCATGTGAAGCAGGTGGATATAAATAGATGAGCTTTCAAAAACAACTGTTTCATTATCAAGGGATGGATTGAACAGACTGAACAGTAGGAATTAAATATTTATTAAGTATATATAGAAGCCACTCATGGTGAGAAGTTTGAGTTTGCCTGGAAGCAGCCTTGCTGAAATGAATCCTTGATGCTTCGGAGTTTGTTTTTTTTCTGTTATTTTTCCAGCTTTCCATAGGGTACACATTACCACAATCAAAATCTCATCTTTTAAACAACTTCTATTTAATTTAATTTCGTATTTTGTTGGTGGCATTTCAGTGTTATTATAATTAGGCAACAGCTGAAGGAAATTATATTAATGGTATACAAGCACCCACCCCTATAATGTGGAGAAAAGCTGAAAAATATTTAAATTATTAATTTTTCTACATCATTAGCTTTTCAGTGATCACAAATATTGAAGGAAGCATATAGGAAAGTAGGTCAAATGACTTCAGATAACTGCAGGAGAAAACCTCTAGGGACAAAAACCAAAGTGCAAAATATTATAGAACTAAAAAAGTCTATAAAGTATAATGAGAAAGAATGAGCATACTGTAGTAAAGATGACAAAACAGACCTCATTTACTACTCACTAGTGAAATCTCTCAGTGGATGACAATATGAAGAAGGCAGTGTTTACTGTCATTTTTACATCACGCTTCAGTAAAATTCTTGATGGTTTTAGTTGATTTTAACATAATAAAGAATAAGGAGTAAAAAAATTAAGGTAGAGCAAATAAGTGTCACTTTAGATCAACTGAGTCTGGTGAAATTCATTCTGGATTGATTAGAGAAATAACCTAAAAAGACTTTAAAATATTAATGAAGAACTGAGAGGTCATGGAGAATAGATGTGGTTTCCATGGATAAAACTAAGTTTTTTTTAGTCCCTAACTTCTCACATTTACTGATCATCTTAATTAGCTAACTGTCTATATTTACTTAGTATTTAATCCAAATATATGAAAGTTGTCTGTCTCTCTGCACTGTTTCAAAAAGGTGTCCAATTTGTCAAGATTCCTAATTGGGGTGCTGCAGACAAGTGACTAAAGTATTTTGATGAGAGTCTAGATAATAATATGTCTCTTTAAAAGAGAAAGAAGATGACAATCCCTGCTATTGTAGACCATTCATTTTGTTTTCATTTACAGAAAAATACTAGGTAAAGAACTAAAATTATTTTTAAGCATTTATCCTAGAAAATAATAAGAAATATAAAAGACTCAACACTGATTCTCAAGAATAAACAAGAATAAATATTCAAGATTCTTTCATATATCGACTGATAAGGAGAAAAAACATCATTTTCTTGTGTCTCAGCCAGAGGAAAATTCTTAAAATATCCTGTATGATCTTCTCAAAATGAGGCTAAGAATTTCATGACTTGGATCTATGATCAGATATAGGCAAAACCAGACAGACGATGGTACTTAAAGAATACCTAATGTTGGCTCATTTTTTGTGGACTTCTGGGGTAATCATTGGGTACTGCTGTGTTTTGCTCATTACGAGGATAACAGAATAGAAAGTCTGCTGATTTAAATTACAGATGACACTCATTTAAAAGACAGTGTGACTACAATGTACTGGACTGGAATTATAGTAACTGACTGGAGAATTGCTTTGAAAAGATGAAATAGGTTGCAGTTCTGTAAAGAAGAATGCAAAGATCAAAAGCTAGGTGAGAACTTGATTTAGGCTGCATTTGTGTGTGAAGTAACCTAGGGATATGAGACCACAGTCAGAGGGGTTTTTACTTGCTATTGCTTATGCAATAATAGGCAAGTATCAACAGGCACATGTAAACAGAAGTATGTTCCACAGGTAGTTGTGTCCCTTTACAAAACACTGAGGAAGCTTCATCATTGTGTCCAGAACAGAGAACTGCATTCAAAGACAAGAATCAAAGAAAGTTCAGAGGAAGTGATCAAACTTCTATAAAAATTGACCTGAAGTGAAGAAGAAGGAATTGCAGGTGCCGTTTCTGAAGAAAGAGTCTTGACACGTGAAAAGTTAAACAGAAATTGAAGTGTAAGAGATAAACTGAACACCAAGGTAAAGAGAATCTGACTGTGAGTTAACTACTGGAACATATTATCTGGTTTATCATATAAAGGACAGTTTTAATAAAAGGTTAGGCAAATATGTCATAGAAATGTTGATCTTGTTTGAGAGAAGGGGCTAACTTAGATGACCTTTGAGATCTTTTCCAGGACAGGTTTTATTTAAACCATCACCAAGCATTTTCCACAAGGAACTCTGACCACTAGACAAAGTGACTAACAAAACTGAGAACAGGCTTGGAGGAGAATTAAAGTCCACTTGACTTTGTTTCTTGGACACTTTTTGTGCAATAGATGAACAGGGGAAAATACCTTTTGCCTACAAATCAAAACTCTGACAATATATTAATAGTTCTCATTTTATTGGAAAGTATGTAAGTTTTTTTTAAATACAAGATAGACTTGTCTGAATATAAGGAATTTGAAACTAACTTTAGCATAGGAGAGAAAAGCTGGAAAATATGACCTAAGCATAATGATACAAGCTGAGAAACCCAGGAGTAAATTAAAGGAACACAAATGTGATAATGCTGGAAACTATGCATGATTTTTAAATTAACTTACTAACTTTGGTCACTGTGGCTATAATGACTTTTAAACACTTTCAGTTGTAATAGGTGTGTGGAAAGTACTAAGAAATAGGACATGCTCAAGAAAATTGTCTAAATTCATGAAACCAGAGTAGAATTAAAGGCCAACAAATTAAAAAAAAAAATAAATAAAAAAGGGGAAGAAAATAAAAGGGAAAAATAATGAAAAATTTACGGAGGGGAAAAAGAGTAGCAAAAAATTTCAGAGGATTAGTTTAACCAGTCCTGATGACAGTAATTTTGTGTATTGAAAAATATTCATGCTGGCTGAAATCTATTCCTTGAGGCAATAGCAAACAATTAAAATGATATAAAAATACATGAACAGGTAATAAGTCTTTTTGTTAAGATCACATATATCTCCATCATCACATGAATATATAATGAACACGATAAGGAGGACCAAATCACTTTTCTACCTTCTTTGTCACTTTAGACTCAGGTGTTCACCAGAAGATGAACAAAATGCTCCAAGAGCACATTGACCCAAATGGAGAGGATTTATCCTGTCTTTCCTCTGAATCCACATTGCCTAAACAGTACAGGAGCCATATGTGTGTAAACAGCAGCTATATGCAAATTGTGAGAATTTAGGGAGGATTGCGTAAGGACGTAGTTCTGGCAATGTCTGTTAGGAGTGATCTGTCTTTCCACAATGTCTTTTTTTCCTTTGAATGATTGCAGACAAATAACACTCATCACCATGCCCAGCTTCTGTTGTATGTATTAGTATGGGTTACACATGAATGGGGAATACTCTACAAAATTTCAGTTTAGTGTAATTATTCCCTCATCTGTGGGTGCAATTATGGTTTGATGTAGACATTACATAATTACCCACCCAACATCTCTATTTTAGGTACAAATAAAACTTGTTCAGAATGAAAAATTTTGAAGACAATGATAAATATCTATTAAATAGTTGAAAAAGTCGACTTTAAGAGAACCTGGCCTGTGTCTTAACATTGAAAGGGGTGGCCAATAAGACAGACAGGCTCTCCTATTTAAGATTAATTTAACAGCTTAATGCAGTGTATTAACTATTTTTCAATCTAACAGCTTCATTTTGCATGTGTGGCAGTAAACATTTTCCTCAGTTCCATTGGCAACCTATAGGTAAGCAGGGTGGAAGAAGAAAAAACTAAAAGATAAACTTCTGAAATCACTTTTCTGGAAAACTGTCCCTATGCTTCGGTGATCAAAAGCTTTGAAACGAGGCCCCAGGCAGTCTATCCTCTTCTGTTGTGCTGCACTTCCATTTCTTCAGTATTTATGCAGCTGGAGCAGTGACAGTGCACAATTATATGGTGGATGTCAGGGGCATAGACTATGACAACTATACTTGAGAGTGACCAGTCCTGGTTAAACTGGGGGCAGAGGTTTAATTGTATCTGTCTTAATACAGTCAGGTAGTTAAACACTTAGAAATGGTGTGCTGCTATATCTTCTACTGCTGTATTTCATGTTCATAGTGAAGTTCTTAGTACTGAACTCTCAGCAATGACCTGAGCTAAGCCCTGGTCCCTTGGGAATAGACTGGAATTTCATTTTTTTTTCTTTTTACTCTGCAGAAACACAAGTCTCACTAACAGGATTGAAACTGCTTTTTTGTATGCCAAAGTCAGAGGAAGTTAATTGGTGGGTAACTGATGACTTAGACCAATTCCCACTGAACTCTGTGGAATAACCTGTTGATTTCTATCAAAGCTGCAGCAAAACGTGAAAGCAAAACTCAAAGAGTATTAGTCACAACACAAGGATATTTTTCATCTATTTTTGGTATGTGCCAATTTTCTACTAAAATTTTACACAGTTGTGCGGTTCCAGACTATTAGTAAAAAAATGCACTGGTGAATTAATTCCCATACATTCATATGTACATACTTCAGACAAAAGTCTCTTGAAATTATACTTTTATAGTCCTTCAAAACTGAACCACTTTGAGGGTATTGTTGTATTTCTGAAAGAATGATTGGAAAAAGAAAAAAAAGTAAAAAAAATATATGTTAACATACCTCTAAAAGAGCAAAAAAAGATTCTCTAGATGAGTCAGTGCCCAGACAACAGCAGGGTCAGCAACGAGAGGAAGAATGTTTTAACAAATGTAAAAGGCATCAGCAACAGATCAGAACTTACAGTGACTCAGTCATTTGGAGACCAGAAAATAATGGGGCAGTCAAACAAATAATATTCTACAAGGGTTAAAACTAAATATCCAACTGACCAAGGACTGAATGGTCTTTCAGAGTTGAATAGAAATTAAAAGCTTCTAGTAAGCTAAGAAAGGAATATTTCTTCAGCACAGAAACCCTTAATTGAATGCCAAATTGCTTATAGCTTGGTTCTTGTTAACCATTCATGCTAATTATTTACTATGGATTTGTAGTAGGTAAGGCCAATATAGAGGTTACTATCTGAGTACATTGGAAGTATAAAAATGAAAATATATCTATTTGAAAATAAACTTCCCTGTAGACAACCCTGATCTTAGAAATGCACATTCATTCTTGAGTTCATTTGAAGAAATTCAACTGTCTTGGTGGCATCAAATGGAATTTTGTGTGTGTAAAAAAAAAGAGATTTCATTGTTATGAACTGCTGTATCGCAGCTCATGTTCATTATGAAAGTAACTGCAGCTTAATTGTGATTCTAGGGACCAGATATTAAAGTTTTCCATTTTTTTCTAAATAAATGTCAATAACACTTTATTCTACTATCATTTTATACTCTTGGTAAATGTACTTATCCTCTGTAGACACTGAAATGGGTTCAGGGCAGTCACTTTTGGTCTTAGACAGTAAACAATCCTGGGATTCACTAGCACTTGGAGGGGAAGCTGCTAGAAATCTGTGGTGACACAGAAATAGGAAACAAGCCCCTTTGGAAAAGAAATGGTCTTTAAATTCTGGTATACATTATTATAGTTTGCTTGCAGGGCATAATTCTTTTTTATGCTTAATTCCTCTTCTTTGGTAGCTTCTGCCAAATTCTGATCTCCCTGGAATAATTAGGAATTTTTCCCACTAATATTATTGGACAGACTCCCACTGCCTTTGATGGGTTTTCAAATAATGTCTCAGGAAGCTCTATTTCAAATTAGTTGTCCCAATAGATTCATACTCCTATGGCTTAGTAACAGAAATTCTACTAAATAACTTCTTGCTAAATACTAGAAATACATTAGAAATTAATTTCTTATTCTGTTTCAGTCCTTTACTTCTATTCTTCTCCAAAACCCCCCCCACCAAACAGAACTAATCAAATTAGGAAAATTAAAGAACCAACATTCCAAAACTCAGAACACGGGTCTTTGAGCAAACTCATTTCTCAACTTATTTGAAAGGCCTATTTTGGGTTTGTTTGCCAACTGAAGCACTACACACTCACTGAGATTTCTGTGATTGGAGTTTTCCTTCTGTCTCTCATGCAATTATATGCAAAATCTCTTGCTTAGATGTATGTTCTATGTAAAGATCTAATATTTAGCATTAAAGAAGTGCATGTTTACTTATTTATAGTTCCTAATGAGTAAAAGACCAGCTTCCAAGCATGTTTATGATAGCTGACCTAAAAAAAAACTGGAGAAAAGAAAGTACATTTGCTTTTTTTTTTTCCTCCCACCTCACTGATCTGACCAGCACATTTGCAAGGCTATTTTTAAAAAGGATGTGCCAGATGACTTTGATGTGTTTTTCCTGTTGTTGCTTCACTGCTTAAAGGTTTTATTTATTCCCTGTAACTTGGAAAAAAGTCTTTATTTAAGGCTTCTAGACACAGTGTTGAATTAAGGGTTGAGTTGATTTGCATCACTTTTATTGAATGCTGGGAGGCATCACTTCCCAAAGATTGTCCCCTGATGCTTCAACCCTTCAATATACATAAGTTCCTCTGGGAATTCACCTATTCTGAAATGTTTTGTCCAAACAAATTGTAACCATAGTAGCAGGACACAAGAATAATTTTCTAGATATTTCTTTTCTCTAAACCTGCACAGAGAGCAAGGAATGCTCATCAGCCTCTTGGAGAGCTTCAGAAACTTCTTTGAGCAGCAAAACAAGACCAAACAAGGTGTCATTCACCCTTTATTAAGAAAAAAATGTATTTGTCAATGAACTGTGATGGAAATACACACCTTCTGCCTCTGAAGTTTGCTTGTCTACAAAACAGTCATTCAAAATCCCCAAGGACCCTTTGAATATTTGCTGCAAAATAAAACAATAAGTTTAATATTTGTACTAATATATTATCAGAGACTCATATCCATCAGAACTGATGGATTTTGTATGTTGAACTGTTTTGTGAAATTTGTTCTTAACACCTGTCATTGGGACACAAAGATATCAAGAGCCACCCTGGGCATTCATGCAATTCATGCTTACAAGAAGAACTGACCCTATTTCACGAAAGGTGCTGCTTTCACTAGGATCTTAAATTATGACAGCAGTTCAAGCTTATAAAGCTCTTTCTGCTTTTCAGAACGTCAAGAATTTTAGGCAACCAAGGATCATAGACTGGGACCTACCTAAAGCTAGAAGTTTCACAGAGAAGGATAAATGGTCTGAAAACATCAGACAGAGGCAGAGACACATCCTTGGGGAGCTACACTTCTGTCTCTTCCAAGTGAAAGGAGTGGGCACATAATTACTGTTTCTAGGAGCAACACTTGCTCTGTTGTATGACTGCCACCGCTTGCTGATGGCCCATATGTCCCAGTGAGGCTTTTCTGGAGGTCAGAGATAATGACAGAGCAGACAGTCAACCTTTCCTACTCCAGCAGTGCTGGACCTGCTGCTTCTTCTTTGGTCTTTACTCCACTGAAAAATCCTTCTAATAAACAGAGACCTGCTGTAGCAGATAGTCTTTTTCATTCACTATGAATGTCTATATCATATATTATTATCAGTAACAATATTGATGTCCTTTTGCAGGCATCTCTAAAAGAATAACAAAAGCAGTTTACAGATCCTTTTTGTCTCAAAAATTTATTATCAACAAAAACACAAGCTGAAATATATTATTTATACTGGTAAATAACAGATAGAAGGAGTCTGCATAATGATTATAATCATTCTTCATTGTTTTTTGACCTATACTAAAACAAAAGTTCCAGTTTTCATGAGTCATCCTAATTAGAGCAGTAATTGAAATTAGATTTGTTTTTCCATCATAAATAGGTCATCCATTAGAATAAATCATTTTATTGTCTTCCAGAGCTGTACAGGAGCCATGCAGCACACTGGGTTCTCGAAGCACTGTGTTCTGGACAATCAATAAGACAAATTTATGAACATGATTTGTTCAGTGAAGTAATTTAATTGTATGTAATGTGATCAGAAAGGATTTAAAAAAAACAAGTCGGGAATTGGGAAATGAGTAAAGCAGATGCATAGTAACACAAAAGCAAACCAGTAACATGAAGCCACCAAAATGTTGATTCAAGCTTTCATAGACTGGTCTATCTTCCTGGCTCAGGAAGCTTTTTGTGTTAAACTCTGGCAGAAGTCACCCAGTGCAGTCAGACTGATACTGACAAAGCAGTTTGCACCATTGTGAGAATACTGGCACCAGTCCACCCATAGGGTTCCTGCTTTTTAAATTTGCAGACTTTGAATGGGCAGAAAGTTGCTTTAGTTCAAGGGTCCGATCCTTACTGGCAGTGTAAAAAGCCTTCTGAAACCAACTAAATTATCACACATCCCTTTTGTTTTTAGAAACATGAATAAATTAAAGAACTCGTACGTACATTCTAATTCCAAGGTGCTGTTTGCTGCTCTCCTGAAATAGCTTTATTGCTCATTAAAGAACATTAACAAAATATGCACCTCCAGTTCAGCAGACAGGCTCACAGGACACAGCTAACCACAGAAATGAGATGAGATTTACAGCTCAAGTCTCCCATTTCCCAAGAGAGTGCCCTGCAAAATACTTAAAGAAGCAGATTTCTAATTTATGTCTGCAGCTTTTGCAGTGAAAGTCTGCAAGAGAAAATCAACCCTTTGCAAAAACTAATTTTACGATACTAAATATATGGATTTTACACAGATATAAGAGGAATAATTCTCTCTGTCTATCAATAAAACAAGACATGCAGACTCCTGGCATGGACCTTTGGAGCACTGAGTCTGTCTACTACTATCGTATCCGAGAGTACAAGAAAATTTTAGATGTCAACTTCTTGCCCCCAAAGGAGATAGGGATGCCTAAGCCAGACCATGACTAACATAGGCTGAGTTTACTGCAGATGCTCACTGTGGTGATGTCTTACACTTCTGAAGAACTTCACATGTGATTAGCTTCCTACCCTTGTTTGCCCTTTGAGCAACGGGACCTGACTCTGCCTCTTCTTTTAAACAAAAAGGAAATAACAGATGGCAAATGGAAGTCCAGTAGGTATGGTGGCTCTCCAGGATGTACTTTTTACAGCTGCTTGTTGTCAAACATTTCCAAGATTCTTTAATTAAGAAGACATAGAGTCTCTGGCACTGAAGTTTAGCTCTTACTGCCCAAATCTTCCTTTGTTTCAACCTCGGGAAAGATTTTGAAAAATCTCTTTGCAATCAACTGCAGGTAGTTGCATGTGTTAGGGCTAGTCTCTAACCCTGACTGTCCTCCATCCTTTGTTCCTGGCTGAACCTCTAGGATGTAGCCAAAACAAGATTCATCTTTTGCCTTATTGGAAGCTGTTGATAGACCTTTTTCCCAGCCCCCATGGGACTGTGCCCTATTGGGGAAGGCACTGACTGCCTTGGGTCACTGTCTTCCAGTCCCTGAAGGAGTATCAAGCCTCCACCTTACGTCAACAGTGTGACTTTCCTTATTTAGAAGTAGAAATTGGTCATGTGCATAATGGGTGAGCTAGCATACATAAGTAGAAGACATAATTCATAGAAAGACTATCTTGTCAATTTTTTTTTTTAATTTAAACAAGATTGTGGGCTAAACAAGTTGATATCATTAAAGCTTTTGATTGTTTCCTGTGTTATTAAAGTTAAATATCTTTCATGGGGATAGGGAGAACAGACTAGACTACACAGAAATGGTTAACAAGTCGATGGAGAAAAGCCTCTTCCTTTTCCATAAGAATGCACCATTTTTTAATATTTTTTTGTTTCCAAGTTATGCAAGTGGTAAAGATGCATAAAAGTTGAAACAAAAATTTTTAAAGTTATTCAAATCAATTAATATCAAGATCATGTAAACATATTTTTATGTTTAATTCTGAGAGAGTTTCTGAGGAAAACCCCAAACCAAACCCCAAAATTATGTAATAAAAGAAGGTAGGACAAATGGACAAACTTGCTTAGTTTGATAAGCCAGAAATTCTTAAATGGGAATTTAGGTGACCACTTAAGAAGGAATTGCTGTTCAAGCAAAATGTTCAAACCTTTGAGTTCTGCAGACTGCCAAAAAACTTAAACTGTGTCTTAGTTCTCAGTTATTATTCTCATTTCAATTTAGAGTCTTGGAGAGGCTTAAATTTCAGGATAGAAACATATTTTTTATATTCTGTATCTAAATTAAAAGGAAAAAAATTACATGCTGTACGAATGCAGGATAACCCGTGACCAATATGATGCATTTTCAAATTTTTATTTTAAAGGAATTATTAATAATGATGAAATTATTTTGCTTGAAAAAAGTGTCAGTTATTAACTACTTATCTTTTAATTTATTTAAACTTCTGCACGTATTTCAGAATTGTGTCTACGAACTTAACCCCCATGATATTGCTTCTTAATAGTTCAATAAAATGTTCAGTGCAACAAAAAATATCATATACAATTAGACTAAAAAAATCCTCCCTCTTTTTCTTAGGGCAAGGCAATAGAATTCATACAAAAGAAAAAAAAGAACCAAAGTAAATAAAATAAAATACATATTTGGCCTCTCCTTCTGAATCACATTTTATCTTGGTTTTAAAAGCACTCCAGGTATCTTTAAAAATTTGTGTAATCGTTCACATTCAGTAATGAAATTAAGCTTTTAATTAAAACTCAGAGTAAAAGTAGTGACTTTTAATACTACATATAAGTGAAAAAGATACTTACAAAGCTTCTTGTAAATATTTACCTTAATGCTGTACAAAGCATCAACAATACATGATTTAATGAAATAAAACATTTAAAATAAGAAGCATATTCTCATTCTCTAATATGTAGAATGTTAAAGCTAATCAGATTTCTGCTTGGTGAAATAAGGCTGGAGTCTTGAAGTGCTACATTATATGCTAGAGATTTAAATTAGCATATTTCTATTAAAATTACAGAAAGAAAAGATCCTGGCTCATTTGAGGTTTCATGACAAATTCAGACATTAATCGGGCTTACCAAAGTTTTGTACAATTTTCAGTGGGCATGGGAAGAGAATCAAATTCATTTCATCTATGTTGAACAGTTTCCACCAAAGAAAGGTTAAAAAAGATTGAGCCAACTGTGTTTTCTGCCCTTGCCTTGACACAAGCCAATCCTCAGCCATTTGCTAGCAAAACAAATGGTAATTTAATCAGACGACAAGTTCATGTAATATGCACTTTTTATATATGTGAAATAATGGGCCTTGTGTACAATGAAATAATAAATTTGCTGGCCCGTTATAAAAGCAGACCGGCAAAGAGCCTTCTGGACAAACTAAGCTGGTACTGTGTTGAAAAAGGTAACCAGGGCTTCGAAATTCACAAGGCTCTCTTCAAATCTGATTTATCAAGAATGTCTTGGGCTACCTCTGCTCTGACTTCAGAAGTTTATAATTGTAAATGCTTTTTAGTCTTATCATTGTCACATTGTTTTTATAATAAATTATTCAACATTAGCTGTCTGATTTGTTCAAAAACATATATTGTGCAGGATTTTAAGAAAAAAAACAATTGAGAATCAAACTATGGGCAACCTTGTTGCTTATGATTGTCTTGTTAGGAAATCTTCTGTAATAAATTCTTTGTGGTTAATGATCAATACATGGATGGATTCCATGCATCACAACAGCTTTGAAAGACATGTAGCTTTTATTTTTTTGTTGGAACATAGATCTACGTGAGTATTTTCTGAAATTATAATGATCATGTTGTAGAATAGAGTTTGACATTCTTTCAGAACTGTAAAATATAAAGGTTTCAGGGTCAAACTCAGAATGCAGTTAAACATTTTTATTTTTTAATTTTGAAAGAAATGTGACAAGTACTTGTGTCATATAGGACTTGAGTATATTAAACTTTAATTTCCACACTGCATTAAATATTCATAGATCTCACATGTGACAACCATGGCTTCATGTCAGTCTTGAAAAGGGAAGTCTCTTTTCCTCGTTTTTGACATCTCTAGTCAAGACTTCACTACATTTGTCTTTGAATCATCTCCAAAGTTGCTAATTATTATGCCATAAACATTCATTTTTATTTTATCTTGCCAAAGTGGTAAGAGATATTCATCGGCCTCATAAAATATTAACAGCTGGTCTTCATTTCGCAGTAATGGATTTATTGAGAGGTTTTAAGGTTCTCCAAAAGAAGAAAATATTTCTGAGGGGGAGGGAAGAAAAAGGAAAAGGAAATCTAATCCCAACTAGAAGAGATGGGAAGATTATGAATATTCCAGACTGGATTTGTACTTGTAAAAGTCCTGTATTGTATAATATTCAGCAAAACCCTCCAGTCTTGCTTCTGTTTAGTCCCTGAGGAAATAAGAGATTGACCCTTCCACGTGAAATCTAAGATCAGTGCTACTACTATTTCTTCTGCCTTTTATGGCTATATCATTAAAATATAATAGCTTTGAGAGCAGATAGGTAATTTCCAAGAACTTCTTTTAAATAAATGTGCTTACATATAAGGATCGTACTTGCATTGGCAAAGTAGCAACATCTCTATGGTAAAAATACTTGTAGTGGGCTACTGAATTAATATATAGACTTTTTTTTAAAAATCAAAGGAGATAATTAGTGACTGAAACCATTTCTGTAAATATATATAAAATATGCCACAGTTTTAAAAGGATTTCTCAGCCCTTCTGAGTAATTTCTGGATAAAAGTTAGAGTTAAAAATGCCACAGTCTTCAGGAAAAAACAGATAGAACATTATTGACATTTTAGCTGTGAATGGTGTTTCTTTTCGTCCTTTTTTTTTATTTTTTAAAGTTAAGATGTAAGAAGACTTTTCATGTCTGTAAGCAAATATTTCTTCCTCAGGTTTTCTGAGAGGATTTACAATTCCTGCAGTAAATCACTTGTTTTGCAGTTTTTAATTTCCCTTTACAGAATTTATTTACTTCTTGGACAGATATGACTATAACAGTTATGGGTACCTCTAATGCTAAACAAGGTTTTAAAGATTATTATTTCAAACTATTTAATTTTTCCTCAGAGAGTTACCACAATCCTATTAACTTCATTAAGAGCCCCGTTACTACATTAAGACATATTCTTACAGTTTCAGAACCCATCTGGTGAAATCAGCAACAAGAAAAAAAAATGTTGTAGAAAGTAACCATTTATTTCAAAGCCTCCACCTCTAAAATTACATTCATTATTTCATGGCTAAAGTTCATTTCATTAATGAATCTGAACTGGGTGTTCTTAGTTTAGACCAGTTGGCTGATCCTTTAATAGATACTGGGGGAACTTCCAGTGAGTGATGTAAGAACCTCAGCCTGGTGACTCATTATCATCCTATGCCACATCCAAGGGAAAAACTTCCCTCCCAAGTTGTGTGAATCATCTTGGAAGTGCCTATCTTGATGGACTACATAACAAAGATAGAGGCCTACCCCACATGGGTATCAAATTTTGAGGTGCCTTGAGTTAGATTAGATGGCAGCTGGTGTCAGTGAGTGTCAGAAGACGACCCCAAACCACATCCTTACCTTTCATTTTAAAGAGGTTATTTAAATGCAGAACATTACCATTCTGTCCAATTGAATAGGAAATCAGAAATGTTGGTTGAGGCAGGCTACATAACCTATCAGGTTATGTTTCTATTTTCATGATACTAAGAGAGGACTTTATGTAATGTGATTATTTGGATAATCCTGATTATTCCACATTTTTTCATGGACATCACTTCTTGTGACTAAGAGTATGTGAGTTTCTTCGGGTTTTTTTGAAAGTCAGAAATTAAGAGCAGTCTGTAACAAGGGCGGTAGCACAAATGTCTTGACGTGCATGTATTTCACTAAAAAAGTTTGAACGAAAAGTTCATCAGAACCACAGAACTCCTACTGAGTAATCTGAATCCCCAGGTGTGAGAGGGAGAGTGACACATCTCCTGTCACTCCTGAGTCTCCCAGGGAACAACTGAAGTTTCTTGCCTGTGAAGTTACCCCTTACTTTGCTCTCTGAAATTAGGGTGCGTGTCTTCTGGTTCAACCATATGAAAACTCTGCAATATGTGCTTGTAAACCAGACTACAAGTTATAACTAATATAAATTTTTGATGCCAAGTAATAGTGAATTGACTGGTTTCAGAGATAGTTTTAGGAGCTGTTAAAAACTTGAAATAAGCCCACAAATATTTCTTATAGGTTTTGATCATGGAATAATTTTTTTCTGTGCTTTATCCTTAAGAGGTACAAATTGTAATGCAGAAAAAATGTAAAGAGAGTCAAATACTGACCCTCCAAAAACGTGTTCTTAACTTTTCAGACAAGAGTTAAGAAACAACTGTATGTGGTATCTGGTGAATTTTCCTGCCAGTGAGTAAGAGGATATGACACGCTAATTTTATCTTAAAAGAAGAATCTAATGCTTTTAATAACGATTTGGTTAATACTGATTCCACAGCTAGATTTTTCTGTTCAGCTGCAATTTAGTATTTATTACAGACAGACAAATTTCAGGAAGAAACATGCTTGGGGAAGGGTGGAGTGCTTCCATTTTTGGCATTTCTACAATCGTGTTTTATTGACCACATGCCATATGGTCACACCACCTATGCTGCTGCAGCAGTTTGTCACTTGAAACAAGTTCTGATGCCATAGAAAAAATATTTTGAGAGAGGAACAAGAAAAAAATGCTATGCTGGCATATCAGTTAATTGGTTTCTAATATGCAGCAATACAACATCTGTTCATCTTTTATTTACTATTCTCTGGGCTTTTATTTTGATAATAGATGAACGTACACTTGAAACAGGTTTATCTGGAGCTTAGGGTACAATGATTCTGTAGAACTCCCATTCCTGAACTCTTCTTGACAATAAGCACTATTTTAAAAGATGCATCACACATGGCCTTACCATGCAGCCATCAAGCAGCATGAAGTCATGCCTTCCCCAGATCTGAGTGGCAGAAAGATTGCTCTCATGAACAATGTTGGAGCAAACAGGCGTGGTGGGACTGAACTTATAAACACATAAGCAGCTTTTCTGCATCAGCCCTTAAAAGGAAAGTACACGAATGTTTTACTTACATAAACCTTGCTAATAAAAATTTAACTGATGGATTTCAAGTAGTGTAATATGCAGTTTGTATTGACCATTATCACTGCTTCTGTATACTCCCAGTTTCACAGTGCAGTATTTAAACTGTTCAGAAAAACTGACAAAATTTGCAGCTAGTCAAGAATTAAGCAAACCATAATCTTGTCAGTTCTTCAGGGAAGCATGATGTTCATATAAAGGGAATAGAATACCCACTTTCTGAATAACAACAACAAAGTTGAGTTTATATACCGGATTTCTGGTACAGCTTCTCATGGCTGCAGGTAAATAGTGTTGTTTATAGTTGAGGGTGTAAAACAGATCTAAGCTACAGTTCACTGTGAAAGTAAAAAAAAAAAATCACATCCTGGTATAGCATATTGGAATCCCTATTTTTATCTTTTATATTATGAATTCTTTTTTAAAGGTTTAGCCTCTTTGAATGTGATGAAGGAAGTGGAACTACAGAAAGGTATCTCATGTTTTGTGCCTGTCTATCCAGGACTCTGAAGTGCGATGCTCTCAAAGGATCTTCTAAGTTATATGTAATTGTGAAGTGGAGAAATTAGCAGGGTGTGTACTGATTATTCTTCTTTGATGTTCCTTATCTACCACAATAATATCATCCCAAACAACATGAATACATTTAGGCACGGATAAATGTTTTCATCTGGAGTGATATGAGATGGCCTTAATTGAATAGTGCTGAACAAACAGAGTGACATTTTACCCTTTGCTATACTTTATATCTCTGGATTTTTTCAAGCCTTCATAACATTTTTCACTCTCTTCCTACAACACTTTCAAAAAGACTGAATCAACTTTATCATGTATGTATCTCTTCCTCTTCTTCATCTTTTTGAAGTAAAGAAACGGTGTGACCCATTTTCACAGTCTTCAGATCTGTCTCTGGCTCTTGAAGTGAATAAAAATTGAGTGAACTTGTGAAAATGCTGCTAATGCTTTGCCAGTTTCAACCCCCACTTCCTTCAGCACTCCTGGTGTGTGTAATCTGGCCAAAGAACCTTGTCAGTTTTAAAAGACTATAACCTTTTAACAACCATTTTCTGCTCTATTTTGCATGCTTCCTAATTTTCCCTCTGCTTTCGTGGATGCCTGATTTGGATACAATTTAATCTTTTTCATGTATAAAGGCACATTTGGGGTAGCATTTCATCTGGCTCTTTCTCTTCCAAGTGCCTACTGTCTTTCATGTGCTCCCAGAATTTCTCAAAAGCATGTGTGTTGTTGATAAAAGACATTTAACTCTGTCTGCTCTGACCAAAAATTCACGTGGCCTAAACTACTCAGTACTTTGCTAATAACATCAACCACTCCTTTATATTGAGGTACCATAGCATTAAAAATAGAGGTGGGAGTGATGAAACTCTGAGCTGTGTAAATCATTTAGAATTTGGAGTTTAATTTTTAATCTTTAAAAAGCACCACTTTTTAAAGAATGATGAAATTTTAGAATCATATTTTTTTCCCATTTTATAGGCAGTCTATGCTATCCAATGAAGGCAAAATAAAATTATAAGAAACAAATGATGAAGAACAAAGATAAGGAGGAATACATTTCAAAAAGTGGGAGACTTCTTTGTCTGACATCATCTGATGCCTCCATGATGTTTGCAAATAGATTTTCTTGCAAGATTTGAAAACTTTCTAATAGCATACAAACCATATGATTAATAAATATATTTATTCAGATCAGGAAAGTGATACAAGAACAAAAGCCATAAAGACTAACATTTAGATCCATGAAACCTTTCATAATTAATATATTTTACTTTACACTGTCAGCATGAAGCTGTGAATGCTCAAACAGCGAGTAACTCATACTGAAACAGCTCAAAGGGTGGTGAACAGGAAGTTTCTTAAAATGCAGTGCAGGCCTGATCTTGCTCCTACTTTCCTAGTTTTTTAGCTTTTGCTGTGACCAGAAATTCCTTTCAAGATCTGAAAACCTTAAAATAAAATAAAGAAATCGAATTCTATTCGCCTCCTAAAAAAAAAAAAATTATTTTAATATATCAGTATTTTCCAAGTGAGAAGAGTTTTTCTAAGTATTTCTGGTAGTATATTCAGAGATCAAGATTTGGCTAGTTGTGGCTTCCACTCCCCATCTTTAACTTCCATGCAGTATGCTGGCAAAAGAAAGGCAATGGCAAAATCCCCCAGGTTCAGAAGCAGTGTGATTAGCATGTAACAATTAATTCTGTGCCTTGGAAATCAATGGGTATTTTGCTATAGATAATGAAGGAAGCACGAACAAACAGAGAAAGAGCCAATCTTCTACTATTTGCCTGACAAAACAGTAAATCTTCGGTACGTTACTTTTTGGGTCACCTTGACCATATTGAGAAATCCCAACTACTGTTATTAAAGAGAGTTGTCAGGATAGACTGACTCACTCACCAGTAGCATGACCTCAAATGATTTGGAAAGACTATTACCAAATAAATGGCCATTAATAAGAAGAACAACCAGTCTGTATAAATTGATTAGTACAGGTACATCAGAGGAAGAAAGAGTGTCACTTGGACAAATAAGGAATGAAACCTTAAAGTCTCTTGGAAGGATTTAAATCTACCTACTTGCAAAAGCATTAGTTTCGCACTTTGCTTTTCAAGGAAAGAATGTGCACTGTGCTTTTGCAGTGTCCGATGAAGATGCTCAGGAAGGATTCTAGGACAATCAGTTTGTTTGTAGATATGTCCCATCACTGGTCTCTAGAAGTTTCAAAGCCTAATTTATCAGAACCCTAACTGTATCCTCTAATGTCATCCCATAAATATTACCTCTATTAAGCCAGCATTTCACTGTTTAAGCTGATGGATAGCGTAGAGTTAAACCATGAGAGAAGGGAAAGGACATGATGTCCTGTCACTCCCACACTTTTACTACACACACATCAAGAAAACATAACATGAAAATTTAAGCAAGATTTGTAGCAAATCTTTTGCTTGTATGTTTCATACTCCCACACTGAAAGTCAGCTCACTATAATTTTCTTCATTTTTTTACTTATTATGTGGCAAGTAAGTCCTTTTTACATACCATTACTGAGCTCAGTTGGCTGGCCTTTTCTCTTGTTGAAGTGAGGAAACTGGGAGCAAAACAGCAGTTCCTGTACTGAAGTGTCTGTCCAAGTGCTACTCTTCAATACACCAAAACTTCAGAGACAAAGTATGTCCTTTCTCCCAGCATATTTTGCTGAAAGATATTAATAGCTTGTCTCCTCCTGCCAACTCATGTTTTTCCTTTTATTTTTGCCAGTTTCATCTGTTACAGAGCTTTTGAACGCAATCACTCAAAGGTCTGTGTAAAGTGGAAATGGTTCCCTACAGCACTCTTATTTTAAATATTTGTTCCACATTTCTGTGCTTTGTTGTTTTATTTTGCTTTTGATCAATGTAATGTATTGATTCATAGTACTGAGACTCCTTTTCTGAGGAGGCTATTGTGGATATGTCAACACATCGACAGCTGTGTTAGCTGGAACTGAAACCATTCCAAACTAGCGTGAATACCTGAAACAGAGTACCTGCATTCGCATCGCGTTCTGTCTGGAATGATTCATGTCACTAAAGAATGACTCTGTTGTGCTGCTTCCAGAAGTGCTGAGAAATTTTTGCAAGCTTTAACTGTCCTTTCATAATGTCACCCTAATGTTTCTCCATGTAGGTTTTCAAATAGGTTGTAAATTTTTAAATTTAAAAATAAAAATTTTATTGGAGAAGCGGTTGGTGGTTCACAGTTCTTGTATTCAGTAACCCCGTCTTCACACACCCCTCCCTTTTTTTTTATTTTTCCTTAAGTAATTTCTGGCCTCTGAGAGCTCTTTTCAGTTTGCATGTCTGACCCTTTCAGCCTGCTGGGTTCATGTCCACTCACAGAGTACTTACCTTGTAGCAGCTGCCCAGATCGGCACTGCAGTTTGTGCAGGACAGGAGAGATGATTAATGGACACTTGGTGAATAACAGACACTGGGGTAAAAAAAGAATGAAACAAGCTCATAAAAAACAGGAAAGGCCAAGGGCACACCTGTCCTGTTAGCAGTTGTCAAATAAAAACTCTTTGATTAGGCCATGTATCACGGTTTCCTTGAATTCGTAACTATTGAGTGACAGAACACTGGAGCCAATGTCTCTCCTTTAGAATTAGAAAGATAAATCAGTTTTCCTTCTAAGATGTATCTACTAAACACATTTTAAAGTATGTATTGTCAATCAGATCAGAAAAGAACCTTGTAAAGATCTGTTGCTAATTACATAGTGGTCAGCATTTTACCATTTATTGTTTAAAAAACAACTTCTCCATTAATAGGACGTGTCAAGGTACAGTATATCACTAATTTGGTCTATAGAATTGCCTTTGCAAAGATAAAACTATGTTTCATTGTCTCTTGCCTTGAACATTGGTTCATTAGTGCTTCACTACTTCCAACAAAAAGAACATTGAAAGACATTAGCTCTGAAATTAAAACATATGAAGCCAGCAAAATGCTGCAGAGGAAACAATGTACAGTAGGTCATATTGCTGGTCTTTGAGCAACCCAGAGAGGAATAGCATTCAGAACAAATCACTCTTCTTGAAGTGATGTACATTTACTCCCTTCAACCACAGCCTTTCTTTATTTGTAAGAAATATGAACACATCACTTTGTCTGATTAAAATGGAATAGTCAGTTGTTCAAATCATTATTTTGTTAAATGTACATTAAAAAGTGTGCTTTACTAGATGGATATGATGATTGGATGGCCTCTGAAATTTATTGCATTTGAGCTCATATTCCTATAACTCAGTAAAATGTATAGCTAATAGGCTTGTAAAAAAGTCACATTACAACAGTATTACTTAGCTGACATGATTGCATTTCAACAAGATCCAGCTCATTTGGTGCACAGATAATTTACTTTAATCTCTGGATATATGTAATCATTGCCCAGAAAACTTTAGTTTTGTCCTGCTGCATGAGTGAAGCACAGGTCCTGCTGAAACGAGCTAGCTCTGCTATGGAATTTGATGAAGCACATTTCTTACAATTGTAGCCATCAAGTGGACTGACCCTGAGTGTAACCTTTCCAACCTAACGTCCATAACAGCTGGCAACAGTGACAGTCTCTGCTCCATGAAGAGGCTGAAAACTTATTTTGCTACTGTCAGGGCAATTAGCTCAATTTTGCTATCCAGCAACACCTCAACAGGAAGCACATTACATGTAAGATAGAAGTTTCTTTTAAGCAGACTCCTTGAGCTAGTTGAGGATTTTGATTGGTATGACTTGTCTGTTTTTACTCCATACAAAACAAGTATCTTATAAAATAAACTTTTATCCACTAGGTTAGGGAGTGATTGGGAGATGAAGAAAACAATATTGTTTTCTAAACTCACACTGAAATAGATCAGGAAAACTACACACTCACTGAGAACATAATAGATGATTTGGCACAAAACGTTAGAGACTGTTGCCATGTGAGAGGTTCAAGGTTGGATTATCTGTCCAGTCTTTCCCAGGAATGTAGTTTCAATAAGCATCTGGTAGGGCAGAGAGAAGAGCAAAGAGAAGCTGGCTGGGTTGCTGCATAACATTACACATGTTCTGGTCTGCTTCTGTGTTAGCATCAGCTCTCAAAGAGGGTGTTTGTTTGATCTGCCAGCTGGAAGTAAAGTGCAGCGGTTGCCAGCAAGAGTTCATCAGGAAGTTAAAAAGTGGTAGAAGTGAGGAGAGGCTTAAATAAAAACAAATGCAAAAAAAAAAAAACAAAAAAACATTTAAATGAGGAAACTTGATAGCTTTATATCTGCACTTCAGTATGTACACATCTGCAGTACCTTCTGTCTGCAGTGAGAACTAATACAACGCACCAAAGCCCAGCTATTGCCCAGAACACTTCTGATGCAGGACCCAAAATACTATTCATGAAGTTACAGTAGAATTTCTCATGTGGGCAGAATGAAGCTATTTACATTGGAATTCAGCCAAACCACTTAGAATTATAATCCCAACTCCTCTGTAATAGACACCAGCCAGAGCTCTAGTATGAGTTTTCATGTGAAGAATAGCTTCTACAACAAAGCGTACCCAAAGATTTGAGTAAGGGAACAATGCTCAGTTCAGGCTGACATGGAAAAGGACCACTAGCCTCGTGCAAACACTGTTTTCTCTATCCCCTGTGTTTTCCTAGGTGGGCTTCCACGAACCCGTCAAGTCCAACCTTTCTAAAAGAGTTTGAACACTTGAAACACAGGAGAACACAGTTAATTTACCAAGGACGACTTAAGGATATTCTTTGTATGCATCTGTGTGGATGATACATGCCTTAGAAAGTCATGTCATAGTCTTGTGAAAAATATAAAGAACTAACCTTCTATGTGATATTTGGATAATATTATCTCTTGCTTTTGGAAGATATTTCAAAAATAGTGCCTGGGAACTTTAGCTTGTGTGTTTTGGCTTGGAATCAATTAACTCAGTGGAGACATACTGAATTATGAACTGAAGCTGTGGGCTGAAACTGTGGCTCTACTGCAGTAACTAGCAAATAGTCTACTTATTTTAATGAGGCAAGAATTTCATCACTGGATGTCACAATAAATCTAATAATAGATACTACATTTTTCCCATGTGAAAATACAAATTACTACATTGGTAATCATCCCATGCTTGTATCTAAAGACTTACAGTATCATCCAAAAAACATATGACTAATAATGATATTATATTGCTTAAATGGAATGTGTGACCTATGAAAGCAATTGAGAGAGAGAGAAATCTTCAATGTTAGGACTATATTTTCCTTTGGTGTACTCTATTATCTAATTATATTTCATTATTACTACTATTGCTATTATTTTAGCTAATCACATGGTGATTTTATTGAATGTTCTCATCAGAATTTCTTAATGTCAATGATATTTTGACTACCCTGAACGCCTTTATTCATATAATCATTTTCTTAAAATAACTATTAAATATAGGAATTAATCACAGAAGTTCTTTCTGAGAAAAAAAGGTGCCTTGTTTTTCAGCAAGTGATACTGGCTGTCACAGGCTAGAAGTTAAATTAGAATTTAAATTAGCACATGCAATCCTAATTCTAATATTAAGCAATTAAGCAGTGTTATGTCATAACACAACTATATACATTTACATATTTGTCTGATTGAAATACTGAAGATATCTCTTGAACTAAATGCACAAAATCAGTCACCATTGCACTGAAAAGGGAATGAGCATGAAAAATATTTCATTAGAATGTTTTCCCACAACATTCTTCCATACATCATCTGAGATCCAGGTCAGAATTTCTGTTTATTTAAATGGTGAATGAGAATGACCCTGTGGGCTTCAGATGAGGTCTTGTAGTTCCAAATCATGCAAGATGGTTGTACGTGTTTGAATTCGCATTTCTGCAGCTTATTTTCATTTATGAAAATTATCAACTTATGTTAGAAGCTCAAGAAAAAGTCATTTCTTCAAAATAAAAAAAAGGAGAAATATTAAATCCCTCAATAAAGCTTGATTTCAATGTATTAATGAAAGGAAACAGATAATGGAAACAGATCTCAGCACAGACAAAAGAGTTTATAGTTTATTTTAGATTTTTTTTTATAATACTACAGAATTATATATTATTTTGAACACACAGTAAGCTAAAGTTTTAACCAAGACTTAAATGGATTTATATATTTGTGTATTTTATCACAGAACATTAAGCGGCATTTTATAAAACTGTCCTTATAGAACTAACAGTGATCTCAGAGACACTTCATTGAGACATTTCTTTGAGCAAAAAACCACAATAAAATATTAAAAATTGACAACTGTGCAGAAGAAAAGTATTACCCTTTTTACCTAATAACACACTTTATTGAAGTAGAGAAATAAAAAGAATAGAGAAAGTAATGATGAAATGGTCACCTATAGGAAAACTGATGATTATTCGCATCTGCAATGAAGAATTTTAGGAGTTTTTGCCAGTACCACATCAGGTATGACAGGTGAGAACACATGCCAAACAATGCCAATGAATACGTCCTATATACCTGTTATAATGAGAGTAATTAAAAAAGTACTGTGAAAAGAAAAGCAGAAAACACAGCAAGCTCTCAACTGTGCCACTCGAAGCCAAATGAAATACCAAACCTAGAAACATCAGAATAAGAATATAATAGCAATATCTAAATATTTTTCAAAATAAGATTAACAAAGATTAATAATTTTTCAAAATAAGATTAACAAAAGTTATGGAGAAAATTACAGAGAATCTAAGAGAAAATATGCAGGACAAACAAATACTTCAGATAACTTCTGCTGATTTGCCTGATGAAAACCACTGTTGACATGCTCCTATATTTCTCTTTTCTGTCTTTTTCTGACTCATAAAAAGATCACATTTCAAACCAATAGTCCTTCAGAGCCATGACATGCTAATCACTAAAAAGAATATATTATTTCTCAGCTCTCTTTAAGTGAAAATATGGTATAAATTGTGATGAATACACATATGCATTCTTACTTATGAGGTCTGGTATCAGATCATAAGCAATAAGCTGAATGAACAAACAGACTACTCAAAAATGGGTTGTCTTAGAATAGAAAAACATATTTGCTGTTGATCTGTAGGTAATGTTTCACTGAGTTAAACTCATGATTTCTTTCGGCTAAGTAAGGTTTGAGATAAAACAAATGAGGCCTCCAGGAAAAGAAAAATACACGTTAATGGTGTTGTCAAAGGCAAAAAAATCTGAAATATTGTGGAAAATAATAGTGAGGGTTTCAGGATTACTGTTTGTATAAATCATGTACCGCAGGCCTCAGTTCAACTGTTCACAATCACAACATTAGTATTACAAAACCCTTGAAGTGATGAAGAGTATATTTTACTGACAATAACCATTTGAATGATAATTTTTCATGACAGAGTTAATTCACATATTGGTAAAATGATTTATATTTTTCAATAAATTTTTATTTAATGAAAAAGATTATTTTTGGGTATTCACAAAGTATTTTTAATTTCTAGTTGAATTTGTTGGTAAATCAGTTAGCCTCAGCACCACTTGGAGAATATGTCCAGATATATATGTCCAAATCCAATTGGTTCATTATCTCGTTCATCTCAAGCAGGCAAAAATTCTGGCATTAGAAGACTAAGACTCGCCTACAGCTCTGGGAAAAAAATATGTGGACTCACATTCCTTTCACCACAACAGGCAAACTATTGTCCTTGCTGTGGAAGCTGTTCCACTCTGTATAAAATATTCAAATTTTACTTAAGGCAGAGAATAAATAACTCACTAGAACACTTAGGACACTCATTGGAGGAGGGCAACATAATTGTTAATGTCCTCTTACTGCTACAATGAGGAGATTCAAACTGTGTGATCATTCTTCTCAAGTGAATATTTGAAATATCAGATCATTGGCCACTTTTTGATGGGGCACCTTCTCTTCATTCTATTGGAGCTTTTGCACTAGAAATATTCTTTCCAGTTGTTGACTTATGCATAGGCTTTTACATTAGGAAGTGAAACGTGGAGGGCATCACTTGAATATTTAATTGCTCACACAAAATGAAGAGCATTAAATGGAAGTACTCAGACCAATACTTATACCATTCTTGATTATCCTCTCTTAATATCGACGTATCTTCTAGGAGTTGAAAGTTGTGTATGAATACATCTCTGTCAGGAGGAGGAACTGAGCATTAAACCTCCCCTAAATGAAGATCTTACCTAGAAAGGTTCTTCATAGCAAAGCTGCTGTCTCCTTGTGTTGATATTTCTCTGTATTAATCCTTTGTTTTCTTTGTGCCTTTTTTCACGTCTTCTGAAATTAAATGCTTCAACTGGTGTTCAAAGCCTTTTTTTTCTAATTCTTACAGCATTGATCTGCTAGTAAAGCCTTGACACAGGCCTTCACCCTCAGCTCATTACATAGAGAAAGAGGCATATAAGAAGCCATTAAAATATAAGATGTTTTCATATATAGTTACAGATTTATGAGTATGATATAGACGAGCATGCACACAGGAAAATGCATTCGCTTATGTATCCACTACTACTGATTTGTACCACAGAAGTAACAGTGTCATTACCATCAATTATAATAAACATGCTACAATGACGGAAGATATGTATGTCTCATCAAGATTAATGCACACGATAGAGAAGGCAAAAGGTAAGTATTGTAGTTCTTCTAAGTGGAATTTGTTCAGCAATTTTCATTAAAATTCAATTTCACATTTTCATACTAATTTCTACTATTTTAACTAATGCAAAAATGGGCCTTCTTTTGCCTTTTTTTTTTTTTTTTTTTAACATGGTAAAAAAACACATTAAGAAAGCCTTGTAGTCTATCACTGCTTCCTCTGTCTCCTTTATGTCTCCTGCTGGTTACAGCCTAAAGTTCTGGAAGGGAAAACAGATAGCATCTGCTCAGGGGTGTGAGATTACATGTAATCATAATCTTTTAAAAGAAAATGTACTTTACTTGCCAAACTTTCTTCCATCCAGCTAGTTTTTTGTGTGTGGTTTTTCATGGACTTCTTTAAAGTCACATGCTGTGCCATAACACAGAAAATAATTCAGTTCATGAATAAGTCTACATGCAAGTGTTGCAATAATAATAAAAAAAATTGTAAGGGGATATCTACAAACAGATGCCCTTTTTATTTTGGGAAGCATTGAGATGTTGAGAGCTGAAGCAATTCCAGATTTCATTGCGGCTGGAAGTCCCTTTTTAAAGCCAGGAAGAAAAACTACCAAGAAATCCAATCCAGTTTTCAACAGAACCCAGAGATTCCAACTGTTCTGGCTTTATGCCAGGTTTGTATGTGAATGACTCCTCATGAAATCTCATTATGCGGTGGGTGCTCCAAGAGGAATTTGTCAGCTGTAAATCACCTCCATTCCACAGAAGCAACTATTTTGACACTAAACGATGGGGCATCATTAGGTAGGCAAAAAGAAATGAATTATTGATTTCATGCAAATTATTTTACTTCCCTCAAAACGAAAATGTCACTTGTTTCTCAGGCCTTCAAATTACTATTATATAAACATACAACTACTGCATAATGTTATTTCTTACCCATAAGGAGCACAGTGTGGGATTTCTTCCCATGGCATAAGCTAGTAAGTTCAGTAGAAGAAGCTAAACAGCACAGTTTTTGAACATAAGATTATTAACACTGAACCTCTGAACTTTTCTGTCTGGATAATTACTAGGTTGAAATACCCAGCCTTTTGGTCAGGTTCATTTATATAAAAAAACGAACCACATCCTGTTGACACTAGTCTTTATTTATATATAATCAAGGATGTGAGGCAGGATCCTTCAGAGATCAACCATCCTATCCATTAAAAAAATAATCTAAAGAAACTGGGATCACACTCAAGAAACACTTTATTTTGATTCTGATTGAGAAAGAGTTCTCTCCAGCAACTGCAAAAACAATCTTAGCCTAAATATCTAATTTTTAGATAGATGCAATTGAATGAGGTGATTCCCATTAAAGACTGTTCATTAGCAAATTCTAGATAATAGAATAAAAACCAGAATATTGCCTTATTTTAGACCTTTACACTTTTGGCAAGAGGATATTCATGAGGTCTTCAATTAATATAGCTCATACACCTGCCTCACATATAGACATTTCTATCTAGACATTTTAACCTATGAACTAAATCCTACCTATGATGTTAAGAAAATAATTTCTCACTTTTACATGCATAGATTTTTAAGGAACGCTCTCTAACAAGCCTAAGCTTTCTCCAATCTTCTTTTGGAGAAATGAGTTTAGAATACTTACTACAGGATTAGGATACAGTAAATTTGGTCCCCTTCAAGATACGACCTCTGCAACGGACTGAGAAGTGCCTGGTCACTGTGGTGATGTATCACCGTGTACATGACCTTGCCTGCTCTGAAAGACTGCAGCAACCGAGTTGAAGCAACCTCCCAGGGCTGACTGGGGACGGGACTCACTCCTGGGTTGACAGTCGGCTGAGTAGGGAGTGATTTTGGGGACTGACAGGAAGGTTCAGCAGGGGGTCATCGGTCTCACCCACCTTTGCCTTCTCTTACCTCCCACTGGAAAACATGGCAAAGCATGTACACTACATACAAAAAAACCTCGCAAGTGTATGGAACATTGAAAATCAGAGTGAATTGGATCCAGATGTACAAAACCTCTTCTTGCACACCCTCATAAGAAGCAAAAGTCGTAACCCTCATGGTTTCCGGAAGGCAAAGGATATATGACCATTCAGTCCCAATGAAATCATGCATGGTATCAGTTTACATGAGAGGATTGTTACATCTCTGTCAAATGATGAATAGTCCCCCCAGCATCTCCCAGTGCATCAGATCACTGTGCTGTGCTGCTTCCATGGCAACCAGCCGTGCCCCGGATGGGGCCACTGCGCTGCACAGGCGATGGATGCTCGGCAAGCTGGAGACACTGCGCCACAAGCTGACCTTCTCACTGCCAGCCATAGAACTCTGGCAAACTGAAAGAGCATAAATACTGCTGTAACTGCTGTGGGGCTCCTTAGTTGCTTGTAAATCGCTGAAGGGATGAGAGGAGGAGGGGAAGCCAAAACGTCTATTGAGGAGTATTTGCTGTTGCTGCAAACATGAGAAGGAGTTCTGGATCTGTATTTTGGAAAACCATGACCTTTCCCAGAGGGTTACTTAAATATTTGAAGTTACAATGATCTCAAATATGCACTGATGTATATTCTTATCAGAAATTACTGTAGAAATTATGCTTATGCTGCACTCAGTAAATTGCATGTTTACAGTTAATTTCTTTTTCCTATTGAAAATGTATGTGCATATCGGTTTCACCTTGAAAAACACTCACAGTGGGAAAAAATAGCATAGTTTATTTAGAAAATGCTTTTGGAGAGAATATTTCTGTATATTTTCAACTTTATGGGAGGACATGACCTTAAAAAAGACAAGCTGTCAGAAAAAGAAGGGAAGTAGATATTTCAGAAATCTTCTCTTTTGATTCTTGGAGACTCTTTCCCTTCCCCCATTGTACATATTTTACACAGAATTTGCTATTCAAAAAAATTTGGTTGCTTTTATGCCCTAAATATACTTAAAAGTACTAGTTATGCTTAATAAGCCTTGAAGTTTATTAAGTATCTGTGCAACATGTACTTCTGTTCTTATTTATTTGAATAAAAGTATAGTTTCCAGAGGTGGCAGTTTTTATACAAGGCCAACTTATTACATTCCTTATCAGTACTCTTACTGTTCCTAAAGTTTAACTCAGAGGTTTTAGTGATCCTATCTACAGCATCCTCCCCTTCCCAAACATTTGTCACACCACAGCTGAAGAGGCAAAGTGTTGGTAGGAAGCAGGTAAATACTGACCAGAGCTGAGTCAGAGAAGAAAACAAGAGCAACTTAATTTTTACATATCATGATATTACAGTCAGTGAGACTAAGAAATACGGAACATCCTGGGAAAATATAAAATTATTATCATACATAGCCTTAAATCAAGTAGACATTTCAAGGTCCAAAGAAATTATACTCTTTCCTTATTTCTCAGCAAAGCACAGCACCCCATTAAATGTGCCTGTAAATACTGAATGAATCAAATGTAAAATGATGATTTTTATTTTTTTATTTTAAATCTGTGTAAAACATATTTGCTGTTGACTGACCTGCCATAACAGGCTTATTCAGCAGAATAATCCAGACCTCATTTCAGCCAAGCACTTCAGCCTCAAACGAACTTTGAGGATGTGCGTTGGTCACGCCAAGACAGGTGTACATGTTCAAGGGCTGAAATGAACTGAGCCAGTTGGCAGACATTGAGTTTTACTAAAACAGATTCTTGCTTTACTGCTGCTGGATCAGAATGTGAATTTCTGTTAAAAAACACATGAGAATCAACATTTATTTAAAATAATACCAAAATACACTCACCACTTTGGTACTGTCACTAACACTCCCTTGCTCCCCCTGAGACTCACCTTTACCATCTTTTCCAACTGAAATTCTCAAAAAACACTTTGGAGCATTACAGTTGTATGAGTAACTGCCCACAGCTGTCAGTGAGAGGAAAAAGCTGAACAGTGAGAAACTATAAAAGTGAAATAGAACCAATTTCAATCGATATTTTTATCTGTCAGAAACTGTACCAGAATAAAGAAGGCAAGGAACAAATAGTCGTAAAGAGCAACATACTAACAGGGATGGATATATTTGGAAGTACCTGGGGCTACACATACGTGTGTCTCCGTATCTTTGCTCCCTCGAGGTCTTGTGTGAAAAAGCCACAGACAGGTACTGGCTCTGAGATATTTTGGGAGAAGTGTAAGAAACCTACATCATATCGAATAAACTGCACATAGTTCTGGTTTTATGGTAATTGTCTAGCTCTTTCATACCAAACACTCAGGAAAGCTGTAAACCAGTGTAGTGCTTAGGAAATAGGGAAAATTTGGGAAAAGAAAGAGAAAGGCAAACTTAGAGATTTACAGTTTTGCATTTTATTTTTCTTTCATTCACACTTGTAAGAACTATAGAGCATATTTCTACAGTCAGGTACTTACTCAGGAAACAACATTTACATCGTGTTTGTGAATAAAATATAGAATATATTGTGAATATAGCTAATTCCTTTTAATCTAATAACAACTAGAGCTCCATGATCATCCTTAGTCTTTAATGAATAGGACACTCACCACGTAGGTTTTGTCTATAATTCTTACTCCCTCAAAGGGTGTCCAGGCATAGTTTGATGTCTAACAGGTAGTTTGGAGGCATTTTGATGTTTTCATTGAAGTGCATTTAATTAGATGACAATAAGTCATGCACTTATTTTTCAGGGTTAGGGAATGGTCTTGGTTATACTGATTCACAACATATCTATCTCCCTCTCTGTCCGTGTGTCTCTTTCCTCCTCTCTCTCTCTCCGACTTTGACAAGAACTTCCATTTGATAGTTTTGTCAAATTTGATATGTTCCTTCGGAAACCTTCAGTTCTTATAAGTTTTCCCTTTGCAGATGGAAATGTTTATGTTTCTGACATAATAGATATTGACCTCTCCATACTTCACTCCATACTCACTTTTGCATGGCTTTTTTTTTCGTTAAAAATATCTGAAAAACTTTCTAGAAATAAAAGGATTTCATAACATTACAGGTTTCATAACATTACTCAGATTTTCAAAAATATTTGCCTAACACAACTTCGAAATAAATTAGTGAGACAATAAACATGCTGTCAAGTTTGTATTATCATTTTTCCACATTTATTCCAGCAACTACTCTGGAATGAGCTCAATTCTATAGGCTACTAAGAAACCTTGAGACAATGAAGAAGATCCTCAGTTTCTCTTTCAGTCAGAGAAAGTTTGTCAAAATAGTTTAGTGCACTGCAGAATTAATTACCACCATGAACATGGTAATTATACCATGGTCTGACAAGTTTTACCTGTACTTCAACAGTGGGTTGCATTAGTGATCCACATAATATTTACTCTTCTTACAAAAGGAGTTTGGAAACCTTGACAAATTTCGAAGGATTTCCCCCTCCTGAGCTGAGTTGCTCTGCAGGAGACATAAGTATTTACTGACCTAACTGCTGACAGTAATAACAGCAGCCATAAAACGTCACTGAGCATGTAGCACATTATGAACAAACCTAAATTGCCATGTAAGGCAATTTAGATGTACAGAAGGTTTCTTCCAAAAACACAGAGAAATGTAAGCTCCACAAGTTATTGAAAATTCAACTTTATCAGCTGCAAATTTGCAAGCGATTCATAAACTTCAACGTTTTTTGGAAAGCTCTTTCACAAGTGCATAAAAAATGTTCTCAATGTCAGTAATAAATGACAGGCAGGGAATTTTGGCAGCAAATGTTTCAGCTGTCCTCATGAAATGGATGAATATTTGCCTCCTTACATTAATTCATGTTACAACACGTACACGGGAGAATGATAATAGGGTTCTTCCCTCCTGCTTGTCATGTATAAAATATTGTACCACTTCATAACATTAAAAGGGTGAGTAAGGCCAGACATTGCTTAAAAAGAAAAGGGAAACCTAAAGCTTGAAAAGGTAACATCTTCAGTGTGAAATGTATTCATGAACAATGTCAAATACCAACCTCTTCTCAAGTGCTGGATCCTGCTAATTCCTACTGACAGCTGTTCTTACACTTACCTTAAGACATTTGGTTTTAAATGTCAGACTGGTTGGATCTTACTTCTTCCCTAAACAGTCACCAGGAAGACAAGGAAAACATTTGTTAAAAAAAAAGGTAAAGGAAAAAGAAATCATGTGCAAATGTGAAACGTGTGAAATGTTCTGTAAGAAGATTTCCTTTCAGAGAAAATTTATTCAAAGTAAATTATTTCTTTCCATACCTCCTGAGACTCAAAAATATAGAGAGGTTCATGTAGACAGTATCTCCTACATGTGCAAGAACAGTATTCTGTTCATGAACCTGTTTATGCAGTGCTTGCACTGGTATACTAAAGTACAAGGGTGTTGGGGAGTAGGTGTGGCCATGAAAAGTGTGATCTCAACCCTTCAGTTCTCTGTGGGTCTCTGAAAAATCTGGTGCCTCCTTCATCCCTGTCTGTTTAGTGGCTTCTTCAAAGATCAGAGACTGTGAGAATTTTCAAATATCTTCCTCTTAAATTGGATGAGCTTAGAATTTTACAGTTCTGTAACAGGGTATTGTGTCTCATTTTTTGAAATTATCAGATTTTTTATACTCTGAAGTTATATTCATAAAGAGTTTTGGCAGAATTTGTCCTGGACCCTATTGCCCTTAGAGCAAGAGAAATGCCTTGTACATTAGGAAATTAATCATTCATTTAAATGGCTTTTTAACTCTCTACAGATCTGGTCACTCCTCCTTCATCCCCCCTTTCTTTAAGTCCATTAAGTGGTGCCATAAGGGATCAGAAGTGAGTGTAAGGGAAATAAGGGCACTCAGTTGATTCATATGGAGACTAGTTGCCTTCCTATGGAGTGTTGTCACTAAGCACTCAAAGTTTACACCCCTTTAGGAGGCATGTAGGGGTTGTTCATCAGTCAGTGCTATAGAAGAGTCCAAACTAGGTGATCTGAGGCACCTGAAAGCATTAGAATAATATTTCTGTCTTTGCCTGCCTTTTCTATAGAACTGATATTTTTGGCAGATATTAATCTTTTTGTATGCATCTTTGCAGAACTTTATGGAATGAAGTATTGTATTAGTGGCAAGAGGGTCACAATGAGGACAACTAAAAGCACTGCTGGCTTTCTAGTCTGACAGATCTTGTTTCTAATGTTACCTTGTGTCAGGCCTCCAAGGAAAGTACACTTCAGCAGAGACCTAGTGCATTTTTTCTAAACAGATGAGAGAAAAATAACCAGAATGTGCAACAAGACACTTTGAAAGCATGGCACTAGATGATGATTGACTTGGGTAAACCCAGAAAACTTCCCCTTGTTGAACTTGAAGCTGGTAGCTGACCCTTATTTATTTTTCCCTCTATTCTTCTGTGCCTAAATGACTGTCTCTGACCATCTTCCCACTGTCTAGAAAGAAGCACAAAAGTCTGTATTTCTGGCTGGCATTATATTGGCCACTGGCTTCAGAAAATGCTAATCCTAAACTGAGTATGTTCTCTGGGCTGACCTCCTGGAGGCAGCTAACCTGTGGGCACCACCCACAGTCAATCAGAGGCCAGTGCTAATGCACACTTCAAAATTAGGTGAACAAAGAACGAGAACATTCTGGACAAGAATCTTCAAAATAAAAGAGTGGTATGAGAGACTTAGCACACAATAGTCAGCAATCAAAGCACTGCAGGTACTGACAAACAAGCGGTTCTCAAACATCAGGTTGTTTCCCTGCATATCATGATCCCCATGGGATGCTTCTTGAAGGTCAATATTTTCCATGACAGATGCCAATCCAGTTTGGAGATGTCTGCAAAAACTCATCCTGTAGCTTTCTCAAGAGGTTTTGTAACCATCTTCTGCTAGGCACAGACAGCATTATGTGCTGCTGCATGAAGGACCTACAGCTGCTGCTGGCTCTCGTACAGATTTGACTGTGCTCTATTTCTCAGACACATCTGAGCTGTGCTTTCTTACCACATTTTCACTGAGCAAAATGCAAAGTTTTGTTCCACAGGAATATGCACAACTGAATTTATCCTTAATTCGAATTAAAAACGGTTCACTAACAGAGCTGGTGTAAGCAGATTTCAGTTCACAAATTTCCTGAACTCTGAAGTAGACTTCCTGATCCTTTATGGACATGATTCTGGTGGCTCACTGTGTTACTGACGTCTGGAGATATCCTACATACAGCTTGGATTGAAAGACTTATTTTCCGATCTATCAACAATGAATATCAGTTTCATAAAGATCTAGTTTTTTTTCCTCTCTCAACTTCTTTAGTAGTAGTTGCAGTGGAAATGTTGTTTAAGTCAATAAGGTAAATAACTCGTCTATTTTAAAAGGCTGGGTTATATCAAAACAGGCACAGTACCCTTGCTAATAGATACTGAGATAGTTTATAGTTTATGAGTTTATTCTGTGTGTTGGCTAATTACAGCACAACTAGCAAGGCAATAAAATAAAGCTACAAAATGAAACATTACATGAGCTGTATCGCTGGCAATCAGGTATGATGACAATTGCAGGTAGGAATCCATCTATACATTTAGAAAGAACAGTAGAAGAAATTAAGATTAAGGAAGATTAATTTAGTTGAGAGAGGGTTTGTAATTAATGCCATAATCCAATTTATTTTCCTTGCTAACACATATAGAACTAAATATGCCCACTAGCATATATTCTGTGTACATAGACTACACATTCTGTGCTATTGTGACCTAGCCGGAACTAGATTAAACCCTGTTTCAGCTGTATGCATAAGCCTGATTCCTGGTTCATTTTGATTATCTGGTCCTAAATCCGCTAGTAATGCTTCTAGAAGCCCAAGCTTCCTAACCCCCTAGCTGCAATTTCTACCACTAACTTCAGTCCTGCAAACATCAGAATTCCTAGTTTAAGTCAATAAACTAGATCTTTCAGTCATATTCATGATGTTAGTAGTTAACACTCTTTCTTCCTTTAGTGAAAGTCTTAACATTTTATGCAAACACAGGATATTTAAGAGGAAAAAAACGAAGCTAGACTACTTTCTAAGCTGGCATAGAAGGTTGGGATTCCAGAGGTTAAATCTCTGCTACTTTGCATGACAGAAGAGATTTGAATATATGTCATATAGGTCTTAAATTACTCTACTAATGACTAGATTATTGAGGACAGAGGGTAAGATTAAGGCATGATGAGACTGAAAAAGTAATATCAAGCTCTTTCCTAGAACAACATACACACACTTCATAGTTTAATTCCAGGAATGAGATTAGACCAGTATATAGTGCTTGTGGTTAAACAACCAATTACTAATAGGTCATTGTTATTTACTACATTATGCCAAACTTTTCTTTGTGGTTCAGTTAGATTTTTCTCTTTTTTACTATAGCAAATTGTTGGTGGCATCTTCCATAAAGATTTTTTTTCATTGCACCTATTTAGTCTGAACTTTTATAAAGTGTAATTTTCTTTTTTTAATTTCTCGAGAATTTGATATAAAATGCTGTAGGACCTTCTTATACCACCATACTGGAATTCTGGAAAGTTTTAGTATTTTGTAGTATATAAATGTTTGTGTTTCACAACTTCAAGGTCTTGTTTCCCACAAACCTCCCATTTCAGAGCAACGTTCATTAATAGGATTACTTGTGATTCTGCAACAAGCCTCAGCATTTCTGTTCCCATAAATTAACAAATCACATGGAGAAGAAAACTACTAAATAAGTTGTTTCTCAAGAGGTTGGGTGAGGCTTACCCTTGGAAAGCTGCACTGTAAGCCAAGGACAGTATGTATAAATGCACTTCATTGAGTACATCTTTCACTCCATGGAGACCCATCAGCCCTCCGGGCAGATTCCTCCCCTGTTTTCTCAGCACACCCATAAATCTTGAAATCCCTCCCACTGAAAAAAAGGAACAAATGATTCTTATTCCAAGGCAAGCACAGCACATCAGCTGATACAGCTGGGCAGATCTGCCTTTATTAAAGACAGATGAATGTGTGGGTTGATCCTTAAGAAAACATCGCAAGCTTCTTGCTGACAGTGATGAAGTCTTTTGACACTTGAATTTTGTTATTTACAAAGTCCAGCCTTTTCATGTTCAAAAAGAAAAGACAAGCTTTCTGAAATCAGTGGAGTGGGCAGAAATAGGGCCCTTAAAAGGACAGATGCTCAGTACCTACCACAGGCAGAGCAAACAAACTTTCCAGAGGAAGTCTTCATTTCCAGAGCTTTAGGAGATCCCTGTAGCAAACAGTGCTGACAGAGTGTATCTACATCATCCATTCATTAATCTGAATTACTTCTTTTAGTGCTTATGCTGTTCAAGCCAACTCTGTGATTGCAGTGCATTTGCTCTGGAAGGATTTCTGCTGTATCATGCACTAGGGAGAAATAACTGTTGAGTACAATTTAACTCTCTAAGCTGAGAGGAAAAAAATGAATAGTAATTATTCCCGCTTGCTTGCCTTTCAGGAAATGTGCATTTTAAAAGCTCATGTAACTATAAAAGCAGTTGCATGCTGAGCAGTTTTGAAAGATTTTTAAACAGTTTGAATTTCATGATATTTACTGCCTCACAAGGGCCACTGACAACTAGGATGGGTTTGGATCCACTGTTTACATTTCATAAATCAGACATGATTGAAACAGGGAACAGAAGCCTCAGTCTCATGAATCCTCTGCTTACATATGGCTTCTGTGTATCAGGATCATAAACATTTGCATTATTGGAATCTTTCATGCATAAGAGGATTCTTTCACACACATAACATTATCTGCTAGTCAGCAACTCTGAGAGAGATTCAGATGTAGAAAGTTATTTCATCCTAATTAGGGTACTAATTATTTGTGGCCATAAGTTTCATTCCTAGACTGGAGAAGGATATAAAATATTCTCCACTTCCAGGAGTGCACAAATATAAATTAAATATAGCATAATAGAATAGGATATTTTAGGAAGGGACCTTTGGAGTTTGTTTAGTGCAACCCTATGCTTAAAGCAGGTGCAGCCTCAAAGTCAAATGAAGTTGCTCACTGCTTTTTCCAGTCAAATTTTAATATTTCCAAAGCTGTATGTTTAACAATCTCTCTGGGCAACCTGTTATGGTGTTTAACCGCTCTCACTACATTTTTTTCCTTATATACAGCCAGAATTTTAATTTTACAAATTACGAATGTTGTTCTTATCCTTTCACTGTGCATCTCAGAAAAGAGTCTGGAAATCTGCTCTATAATCATCAACTTATTACAAGAAGAAATTATATTCCCTTTAGTTTTTTCTTCTTCAGGCAAAAAAAAAAAACCTGGGATCTTCAGATTTTCCCCGTTTCCTGTGCTTCAGGCATCTTCCCATCCCATTGGACCACTGCTGGACTTTCTCCAATTTGTCATTGTAGTTCTAACACTTGAAAAAGGTGACAAAACAGGGCACAGCCTCATGAAAGCTGAATAAAGGGTGATAATCTATTCTCTTGGCCTGCTGGATACTTATGTCTTATTTGTGTGTCCCAGTTCATAGTCTTCATTTCTGCAGTGCTATCCCACTGTCTTGTGTTCAATCACAGTCCCTCAGGACTTTCTTCAGAGCTGCTTCCCAGTCAGTCAGTCCCCATGGACTTTGCATTTCTTCTCATTCAGCTTCTTAAGACTTCTTCAGATGTCTACTCCAGCTTGTCCCTCTGGGTGGAAGTTCTGTGCATCTGAAAGAGGTTCCCACTCCATCGTCCAGTCTGTTGGTGAAGATATTAAACACTAACTGCCTCTGCATCAACTCTTGAGGAGTGGATCTCAGTCACTGAACCAGTCATTTCACCATAGAAGACAATCAAGGTTGGTTAGGCCTGATTTGTCCTTGTAAATCAGTGACTGGTTTCTCTCAGTCTCCTTTTCCTTTCTGTGTCTGAAAATTACTTTCAGGAGAACACTTTCCATAGTCCTCCTAGGAGTGATGTGAGGCTGACTGGGCTGCTGCTCCCTGGATCTTTCATCTTGTCTGTTTTGAAAATACCCATAACATTTGCTCTTTTCTAGCCAGTAAAAAATTCCCATTCCTATAGAAGACAGATCCCTGCCAGCAACACCAGCCACACAGTCAGGTGCTGATCCACAGGATCCACAGCTCCTCTATGCCTGCTTCCCCTTGACCAGCAGGTTTGAGGAAAACACCAACAGTTTCTCTTTACCCATCATTCTAACCATGTGATGATCCTTGATCTACTTAAGGTCTCCTTTGGCAGTATCATGACACCCACATGGACAAGGAGCAAACAGTAGCAGCCTGAGTCCTAGATGCACCTCGGGAAAGTCTGCACAGTATTCCAGAGTTTGATCCCAGGGGAGCAGCAAGTGTCTCAAGACAGCAAATTCAGTTGGCAGATGGCTTTCATCATCCCTTACCCTTCCTGTCTGAATCACTGGCTCCATCACCTGAACTCAGGTACAAGTTGTCTGGGTACTTCCCCAAAAGTGCCCATTCCTCCTCCCTAGCTTCCAGACCCCACTATTTCAACCAAACACTTGTAAAGCGAAACATCCTCTTTTGTGCCAAAAATCACAATCTTCCAGCTCCCACTGTGGCTGGCGTCCCTGTTCTCCCTGCACTTGAGCACAGCCACTGGCTGGCTGTCTTTCCTTCTGTACAACATGGGGCTGGGATTCTTGTCCCTACGGGGTCTCTGCAATTAAACTATCTACTCCCAGTCATCCTCCTGTGGTGACATGATCTGCTCTTCTCCCCCCTCAGGCTGATGACAAGGTGTTCCATTGATATCTCCAGATCACTGCTGCTGTCAATGAGGCTGTTGCAGCAGCCCTGGCCTTAACCCTATCCCTCCCTGCTACCCAAGGCCTGCACATCTTTGTTGTCTTTCAGCACATCCATCTGGATTAACAGCAATGTCTAATCCACTTTAAAAAGGACTTAAAATTTTTGATATTTTGCTCCAAAAAAAATTAGTTCAAAAATGTTCTGTTGTCTGTTATAAAGTATATATATATATGTATACACACACAAACTGAAGCTTTCCAATTGAACACAAAATTTTAAGTCAGCTGTGAAATTACTACTTCTATAGTACCAAGGCAAATTGTCTTGTTCCCCTTTCAATCTTTGAACCTTGGCTATGAAGGCTGAAAAAAGACACACAGTATAATAAATCACCTATTGAAGCTACACATTTCTGTGTGAGAAATAACACCGTGTTCTTCCACGAGGTTACTTATGAATTGTTACCCTGAAGTTATTTCCACATTAGTTTTGAATTTCCCACCTTGTTGTGTGAGAGCTTTTGAAGCAGTCATTTTTGTAAAATGCAGCACCCAATCTAGACAAATCTCTGTCTAAAAGCCCTGACCACTTTCAGCTTTTCAGCTTTCTGTGTTGAAATTAACAACAAAAAAGGTTTTGCTTAAGTTCATTCCTTGTCCACTATTTGCATTCTTCACCAATGCACATTAAAGAGTTAATAAAAATGCATCATGGAATCATTTAAGATGTGTCATTAACTGTTAATATGAGACATTAACTTGCAGGGCTATGATAGAGATGATCATGCACAATTATGTTTGATGATGGTGTCATAATTATAATTTTTGTTATATTTTTAAAATACAGTCTGGCAACTGCTAGATGTTTAAAACTGCTATATAAGTTTAAAAAATAAATGTTGATGTAAAGCTTACTATCCTATTGTGACCACAATGACTGGTTGGTCACATAATTCTTCTCAGTTTTCCCCATCACAACAGCACTTCTTGGATATATTTATAAAATGTAACAGTTACTCTTTATATATAATATATATATACTCTTTATAAATATTCTTTTTCTCAAGAAGCACTCATGGAATTTTTTTCATTAAAAAGGATCTTGATACTCAGTGGACAGAAATATCATCAGGCTATAGAGGCATTTTGCTCCTATCTTTTTATGCTGAAATTAAAGAAAAAAAATAAAAAATCTACAACACCAATTCAGTCATTATTCTGGTTTTACTCAAAAAAAAAAAAAAAAAGAAAATTTTACATAAAAGCTCTTGTATGCAAGAAAAAAACTCTAAGTCTGAGGTCATGTTCATTAGTAACTACAGAAACCCTTCCTGATCTATGGGGAAAGCTTGAAAAAATAGGAAACTTCTGGACCACATGAAGCAAATTTCTCTGAAATATATCTTCCAGAATGTATCTCCATTCTGGAAGAGATACATAGACCAGAAAAAGAAATATAGGAATGAAAGGATTTAATAGCTCTTAAACTCCCTCTTTTAGTTTTACCAGTGAATTTACTTCTACATTATCTCAGATCAAAATTTACATTAAAAAAAAATTCCCTCAATGTGGAGGAGTAATACCTCAGGTTTCTTTGGGTTTTCCTTCTACTGTATCTTACTGCTCATCAAAAATATTTTTCTGCAATGTTAATGTTTCGAAATGCAAGCTCTATTAATGGTGGAAGGAAATGATATTGATGATGGCTGGGATATTACACAATTTTAAATTGTTTTAAAGTTTATTAAGTACCTGGGATGTTTTGAAAAGAAACAATCTTTTCTCTTTTTTGTGAAATCAAGTTGCTGGGAAAACAGCAAAAGAATCTGTTGTGATTAATTTCTTAACTTATAGGACAAAAGTCAATAATCTGTCAAAAATGTATTTCAAAATTCTAGTTTTATGACTTTTAATTTTAAAATTTATGGTTATTTTGGTATAAATTGGTCAGAAATAGGGGAATAAAACTATTAATCTCAGTTCCAAATCTAAAATAATTGTACTTTCAGGGGAGAAATAAATATATTCACCTAGTGTATGCTGTTGGACTTGAGTAGGGAACCATGATGGCTTTTAAACGAGGGAGAAATCTGGTGAATTTTTTTTTGTTTATTTTTTAGAAGTCTTTTTTAGTTAAGAAAAAGACTATTTTTTCCAGATCTATCTTTGAATAAACTTTTAAATAAACGTAGGAAATTAAAAATTAATATATGCATATAAACACATATTCTTGGTGATGTATATTTAAATACCATAAAGCAAAGAAATAAAAAGAAATAACAAGCTATTGTTATTGTGCTACTATTGTAATGCCCTTTCTTCATTATGATACAGTATTTTTTTATATCTTCACTTTAGTAATGAACCCTCAATTCCTGTCTCATTCATTGCATGTGGTGGCAGAAAAGGTATATTATCTCTGGCAGACATTTTTGTTGGCAGTGTTCTCTCCTTGTATAATTAATTAAATACTGAAAGTGGAGAGAAAGAAAAAGAGGGATAAATTCTTAATAGTGATGAACATGGTCACAAGTGAAGAGGAAGACCTTGGTCCAAACTTGTACTCTGACTAAAATGGCCAAGTCATCAGCTGACAACTAGTCTTGCAGCCATCCTGCACTCTGCTGACAAGGTTGTAACAATTTACATGATCCCCATTATTACAGATACAAAAACCACACTTTTAAACAGACCTTTAGATATCAATAGCTTTGTAGAAGGCCTCTGAACCTCCTATGCCAAAGACCCTGAGGAAGAGAAAAAGTGATCCTGACAAATGAAGCTTATTCAGGAACCACCTTAGAGGAGGAAAACATCAAAAGGAATTTTTTTCTCACGCTGTGTGTTACTCTGCCTGCACTAAGCAGTGATAGACTTATTCAGAGGGAGTGCAAAAGGCATGTTTGAACAGCATCTAATACATCCTCAGTTTTCATAGGTGCTGCACATATTTCCCTGTATTGGCTTCCAAGAGGATGTGGCTTAGAAGCTGTATTTCCTTGTACCAAAAGGAAAGCAAAGCAATAGATTGACCATATTAGTCATGGGACCAATTGATTTATCTTGCCCCCATATCCTTCCTTTTTGTAGTGCAAATCAACAGGCAGACACAATTAAACTCTTCACTTTAAACAAACTGTTGGTCAATTTACATGTATATCAGGTTCTTTACACACAGACTGTAACTGCTGTTAACTGTGAGAGTAATAACATTGAGGCATCTCCTATGGGGGAAAAATGTTAGCATTCAGCTTTCTAATTATTAACAAGATTAATCTTCTCTCTTGCTGTTTTTAGAATTCCAATCAAACTATTTAAAAATTTAGAACCTGCTCCATGGGAAAAAGAAATCTTAATTGGGCAGGATGTGCAGATTTTCTGCACATAATTGAGAGTTCAGGTTAACCACTCCTTGCCAAAGCTATGGTGAACTAGGGGAGTTGCTCGAAGGAGCAACTTCCCCTGTAATAGAAGAGAAGCAAGACCTGGGTTCAAATCCCCAAAGAGCATTTGCACATGTGAGGGGATTATAACAATTATCCACAGGATATTGTACACAGCAGTGGTACAAAAATGTTGCAAGTTGGAGACATGACTGAAAATGGTACCATTCGAGACTTAAATATCACAACAGTAGGTAGAGTTATGATAAAGGTCTCAAAATCACTTCAGCACATCATTTATTTACTCCTACTCTGCTTAAATACAGCAGGCATATTTTTTTCCTTTTTTATTTTCTATGAGGACAGTTTCCAATGGAGGTAAATGGGAGTAAAGATAATTAAAAAAAAAAAGTAAATAAAAAAAAGGTAAAGTTTACACATGAAGCACTCCCTAGATTAGTCCATGAATCATACTTTTTCTGTCCTTCCTTTTCCTCACACAAATCCTTGACAAGATTTTCTGCTTCGATGCCCACAGAAATCATACAACCACTGATGAGAAGACTGAGTTACAACCAGTGAGTTGATTTTACCCATTACACCAAAGTATGGGGATAGGGAATGTCTTAGAACCACGCACAGTACAACTGCAGTGACACTAATGACAAACATCCTCACACTGAGAAATTCACCCACCGCAGTCTGTGACAGGAGGGAAACCCCTCTCTCCCACACAGTCTGCCAGGGATTTTTTGCCATTGCCTGGAAGGGCAGGATTTCAGCCAATAATTATGAGATAATTTCAACATCACCAGCAGTAGGGCTCCGTCCTTTCACCAGATGACACGCTGACAGCCTTGCCCTTCCCTTTACACACAAGGCCATTTTGCAAAAGAGCCAGTACTCACAAGGGAGGAGGGGGAAGGGAGCAAGGTTATGTTTCTTCTTATAGCAGAATTTCCACAGAGTTTTATGTTAAAAGATCTGTTGCACAGGAAAGAACTATATATTGCTTAAAGTATTTGAACCTTATTATGATGGCTGCAACCTGAAGAGCATAATGGGCATCATAGATCTACAAGCTGCCTTTTTCTGAAGTCCATCAATGCAAGGAGCCCCTTAATTCAGTTATAAACGGAACACTTACATCTTGCTGAAAGTCTGGTTGGGTGGAATGAGTAAGCTTTATACCACAGTTGCCAAACTTTTCCATTCACGACTCCACTCCTCCTTGCACTTCCAGGCTTGCTTCCAGATTTCCTAGTTTGGGAAATGCTGCTTTGAGTCCTCGAATTAAAAGCATATGTTGAGATTTAGCCTGACCTTCAAAAATGGCAAAGTAGTTGCAGAAGATGATGAGGGGGTGATAGATGGAGGGGCAGAAAGAGTCAGTTAGAAATTCTTTTCCCCACCCACAAACAAAATTTCCATTCGAATTGCCTATTTTTTCCTACTGTGTTTTCTTTTTGAAATTAATCCTACAGCATTCTGCTCTAGGTATGCATTTGTATCTGCCAGTTTGTTCATCCTTCAATTGCCCATTAACAAGTTTGTACCTATGGGGTCAGTTAGCAAAGCTCTCAGTCAGAGGTTCAGCAGAGCTCAGTCCTCCAGACTCCATAAAAAAAAAAAAAGGCAAAGCGAAGAAAAAANAAAGGATTTTTTTAGTGGTACCACCTTGCAGAGTGAGCTTTTGCCCATCACTGGTGACTAGAGAATCCACCCTTCTGGGGTCCCATTTGGACAT
>VZRE01006230.1:0-44769 GCA_013396775.1 Cephalopterus ornatus | reverse complement strand
GGAGGAAGCCACAGGAAACTAGGCTCACTTAATTCCTCCACTCAGGAAATATGCATTATTAAATCACATGGGGCTGGTACCTAGAGGCTAAATGCGGCACAAATATGGCAGTGCTGGATTGGATGTCCGTAGAGGAAAGCCTTAGGGTTCAGCAAGGTCAGTTAAATTAAGAGAGCAGAGCTCGCTGGTCCCACAGTGTCTGCTGGTGCCTCTAAGCACCCACTGGGGAGGGTGATGCATGATTACTCCTTTTGATCACGCTATAAAGAAAACTTCCAGATTAACTGCCTGAAGCCACCAGGAGACAAACCAAACTGGTTCTAGTGGAGACTGCGAAGTGGAGGGATCTACAGAGGCCCTCTTTTTGTGTCTCCATAAAACACTTAGACAAAAATTTTCCAGAACATGATCTGTGAACCCCTCTTCCAGTTTCCTGGTTTCTGCAGCAAATGCCTGTACAACCAGATACTTAGTCTAACATCTTTAGTCTTGAAAGTGTAATTTAACTTACCAGCAGAAGGTGACAGTTCGTAAGCGAACAGCATGGTGCTCTGTATCAGTTTTCATCTTTAGACTGTTTCTCTATAAAGGCAAAATTCAAATAAAAAAATTAAAATTATGAATGTAAAATTATGCTACATTTTGCACTATGATCAAAACTACAGACATTGTAGTTTAGCCTCACCTGATCTATAGAAAACCAACTGAAAATAAATGAACATTCATTTCTGCAGCTGTTTTGCTCAATAACCATAATAATGTGGTTGTTAAACAGAAACAGCACACATCAGCTCTGGCAGAGCACAAAAAAGGATGCCGGGCTAAGTACCTGATAAGCTTTCACATTCAATGTTTGCCTGTAATATCACTATTTCCCTGATGCAAATGAGAATAGATGATAGCTGTCACTTAAGTGTATATGATGTTCTGGATGAGTAGGGGCTCCCAAGTGAGGAATTTCAGGAAAATTTTTATTTTACCAGTGACTAAATTTGGTCAATTTTCTGGACTAGAGGGAAGGAATCCCTTTGATGCCTGCAAGTGAGGGGGAAAAATTATAGACATGATTAAAGAAAGAAGCAAAACAAAAGATTAAGCCTGAGGTTTTCAGTAGAGCCTAAGGGAGATAACGTAGTTCAAAGGCCTCTAATTCCTTTAGGCTTTTTTGAAATTCCCAGTCTGAGCACCACATTTCAACACTGGTGAGTGCAGTTACTCAACTAAGAAGTGACACTAGAGGAAGCTTTAGTAACAGGAGCACTCCATGAGACTCCATTTTAAATACAATTATAGTTGTAACTCCCTGATGAGATCTGGCTCTATTACCTCTTTCTAAAGGATCCTTTGCACCACCAATCCACTGTCTGGAGGTGCACACACATCCACACACATCCCACCAGCTCACCATCCTCCCCCCTCACCCTCAACCCCTTCAGCTCTTACTCTTCAGATCCTAATTGGAGTTTTTCTTCATAACTAAGATTTTCTCCAGATTGTGGCTGGCTGCTGAGGGAAGCGAAAAATTGCAGCAATACCTCTCAAAAGGAGACATGAGAAATATTGACTCTAATTCACGCTGACTGTGCCTTCACACAAAACTCAAGGCATACTGTGAAAGGAGTCCATGGGACCACTGAAGAAGAAGTTAAATGATGTTTCTGATGGATTTAGATACATGATGATATATTGTACCTTCTATGTCCACACTGAGCAGACCTGCAGTCCAGGTGTGTGGACTTCACACACACATTAACTATTCTGTGCAAAACATTCACAGAAGGTCAGCTGCATCAAGAATATGTTGGACCTAAAGCAATCTGTTATATAATTAATCTGTGAATGAAAAAGTAAGCTTAACACACAAAAAAATCATCACTTTGCCGTGTAGTCATAGGGCGTAGACGGTAGGTTGGATGTGTGACCATCATGTTTGTTCACTGTGGAGACAAATCTGCTCGTGTGTGGGGAAGAAAAGCCAGGATTTCTCCATCAGGCTAAGTGGAAATATAGATCTTACAGAACTTAGGACCATCTGGAAAAGACAGGGAAATGGATAAAGGCCTCAAGAATTTCCTGTTACAAAAAGTGGACGTGTATTTTAAAACATATACGGTAAAGCTGCAACTGGGGATCACGGGAAGAATGTAACTCATGGGATCCTGGTACTCCGGGATCCAAATTGCCAGAAAATGGTTGTGACATACTGCTCAGTTTTTCCATTTTACATACCAGTATGCATTTTATAAATGTCCACCTTCATTACAGATGTTAGAATCCTCACTTAGAACGTCTTTGGGAACACTTCATAACATCTTTTAAATTGGTGGGACTTTCTTTCCTTCTAATTTTCCACTGTCTGATTGAGAGGATGAGCCAGTTAGAGCCTTTCAACTTGCTTGATTTCTCTGCTGTCATTTTATTAAGTTTTCCACCATAATCTCCTGTTTTATAGGCACAAGACATAACACCTACAGCTGTCAGATGACCTTCTGCAAGAAATACCAGAGGAACTCATGACAAATTACAAGAAGGAAGGTATGCTGATCCTGTCATGACCAAATTTTTTCACAGGATTTAAAGTATGGCTTTGCTTGCTTGGTATGATTGCTGGCATCACACATAACTGTTCTTCTTGCCAGGTTAGTTACTTGAATATTTTTTTAATTATATCATGGAAAACAAGAGTACTTTCAGGTTGTGCCTGTTCTCCATATACACTTTTTTTTCCCCTTTATAATATTTATTATTTGAAATACCACAGGAAAAAACTTTGGTTACCATTCTGTCCATTATTCACAGGGAAAAAATACTTTAAATTCAGACATCCTGTATTTTCTATGTACTTCAATATTTGGTTCCTTTTTCCTTCCTTCATCTAAGTGTTTAGAAATAAATTGATTTTTTTTTAATTCTTGCTTGAAATCATGGTATTTGCTTACTTTGTTCTCATATATATAAATACAAAATATTGGGAATGTTTGTTTGTTTGTTTTCTTCAATAATTTACATTTTCTTCCTACAAAAATGAAAGTCTTTAAAGTTCTGTTAATAAAAAGAACGTATCTTACTCCATTAATTCTACAAATTCTTAAAGTAGGTCAATAAGTATGGTAGAAGAAGCAATGCAATTGTATTATACCTTGTGTGGCAGAACTGTAATATTATCTAGTAATCATGTTCACAATCACTAAGAAGTAAATAGCATCAAATATGTATAAAGCTTGAACAGGTACTGGCAAATCATTAAGGAGCATTTATGCTTGGGACAGATTGAAAATTAAGACTCTTGCCTCATCATCTGGCAGGAAAATTGCCACACACACCAGAAGGATCAAAACAAAGAATTTGAATGAGATTTTTACATCAGTAATTTTTAGTAATAATTTGGTTCATCTCTGTGACACGGATGGTGAGGGTGGTTTTTCCTTTTTTGTTCTTTCTGGACAAAGGAAGAATCTTGCACATTGGAAGATGTTCACATAACAGTACATATATAATCTCCACACTGCTGACATACATAGTATGAAAATTGGGAGGAATAAGTGTTATATTTTACTAACACCCATCTCTCCTGGGGAGAAAAAAAAAATCCAGAAATGAGTTGGGTCCTCCTGGTAGAGTTCCTATTTTTGCCTGGATCTGAGTTCTTCCCTAGCCTGGCTTTGGAAGTGCTCAAATTTAAAGTGATGTTTGATTCAAAATACACCTAACCTGTGCAAAACCAGCTTGGAATTCAAAAGCTAAATATAAAGTTTTGAGGAAGGGATGAAGTTGGGTTCTGGTCCTTCAAAACACTGAGTGGTTGAGAAAACCACAGAGTGCAGCAGAAGTGAGAAATAACCCATCCTGAAGCAACAGGCAAGTGCAGTGCAGGAGCCTCTTGTAGAGAGTAGTGACAGCTCTCAAACGAGCAGCCACTGTTCCTGTTTAGCGTGCTACTGACACCAGCAAATTTCCCAATAACCTGCACCAAATTTACACATTAGATGTGGTTCCCATTTTGACATGTCTGACCATGGTGACCCAGGAGAGCTTTACCAACCTCATTTTCTCACAGCTGACCTGTATTCTGCACTTCTCACTGGAGACTAGAAAACAAAAACATGTCATCTGGACACTGCCCCCTCCTTCCAGTATTCTTTATATTTTCCTGGGGAATTTCTGAATCGTGATACTTACCCTCAGCTTGCAATTGCAGAAAAATGAAGAGGACACCAAAGGAATGGGAGGGGATGGGAGAGGAGGAAGAGCTTAATGTAAAAATTGCAACCTGAAAGTAGTAAGTGTATCATTTGCATCCCAGTGGCAAAACATGCATATCATAAAGCTAGCAGAGATTTGCTGAAGATACTTCTGCATTATTGTAAATGTTGGTCTCTGCAGCTTTCTGAGAGAGGTTAAAATAAATGCAATGGTAAAATTTGCATCTCTTCTCAGCCAATGCAGATCTTAGTATTAGCCCATAGTAAGTTCCCTCCTGCAGTTCCACAGTGCACTGTTTTACCCCTGCTTGCACATACTGAATAGATCAGTTAATGATTTTTTAGGATAGTCATTTTCTGAGGTAGAAACAAATGAGTAATAACCCAGTAGAGAGTATCTGTAGTCACAGATAGAGAAAATATGAAATATGTCAGAAAGAAGGAAAAAATGCATACTTGGCAGAAGAAAACAAATCATAAATAGCTTCCTAACTTGAGTACATAACCAGGTACTAAAGGATTTGCTTTTTACTGAACATTAATGCCTGAAAAAAATCTGGGAATGTGTTTATTGGCTGCCCTGTTCACGATGGTTATTTTATAACTCATGTCTCAACAGCAAACATTTGCAGCTCATTGCAGAATCACACATTTCCAAGGAATGTTAGCATTTTAAAGGTGAAGATGGCATGTTTTGAATAGCAAAAACAAGTCAGATTTTGGAGCTCTCCAAAGTGCCTACAGACTCATATATTTAGTTTATACCTGTATCTTCACAATAACTACAGTTTCATATGTTTAAGAAAAACATTAACATTTGAGTAAAATGAGCTATTTAAAGCTCATAATGTCGCAGACATTTTCTTTTTCCTCTGGAACCAGATTAGTATCTTCCAGGATTATTTTCAATGTTATTGTTGTTATTATTATTTCTTAGTGGATTTTATACCTTTCTTTTTTATTTCTGTGTACTGATGAAGATTGGACATTTACATTAGTTACGTTTTTACTTTGACTGCCAGTGACATTTGTTTCTATGCAAAGGCTTGATAAGCATAAGACATATGTTAAATCTCATTTGTTTAAGTTCATAGAATATGAGGTAGGACTGCGTAAATAACAAGGGGATTTGTGGAATGGATCAACAGCAAATATCAATATCAATTGATGTGATATCAAATACCAAATGTAAAAATGAATATGAAATGATCTAAACATTTTTTTTCTTCTCAAACAAAGAAATAGACAAATAAATACAAAGTAAATTTCAGAATAAAATTTTTCATGTCAACTCCTTGTTAAATAAACTAAGGACATCAAAACATCATTTATAAACCTTACAGAGGTTTCTCTTCTGTGTAGTTATATATTTGCTCTTTACTTGCTTCTGTACCAAAACAAACTTCAGACCAATAGCTTTCACTATTTAGAATCATGCTGAAACACCGGTCTGGAAAGTCATTCTTAAATATCTTGATTTTTGCTACAGCTCTGGGTTCCCAGACTCTCCTAGCATTAAGCAGAGTGGTTTGGTACTTAAACGGTTCTTGAGCTAAAGTCCAAAACAGTAAGGATGAGTTCTGAATGACTGCAAAACATTAAGCTTGATGTTCAGGCCACTTATCTCAGGATTTTTAATCTATTCTCCAAGCTGTGTTTAATTCTTTCTATACAATGTAAAGATATTAAACCCAAACAAATGAAACCCATTCTTTATAGAACAGCATTCTGCAGTGGCTGGGTTCTGCCTGGGCAACTTCATGAGAGGTTCAGGTTTGGCTCCCTACAGGTAGATCTGAGCCTTGGTCTTGCATCTGCTCTGTGACTTTTGATTCCCTGTTGGTCAAGAATTTGGATTAGTGTCATGATCATCATTGAGGTGAAATCTACACAGGCATGGTAATGAGCTTTTGTTTGTTATAATTTTTGTGATTTTTTACTTTTTTTTTTATTCCTCACTTTGAGCCACCAAAGAAAGAGCCATGGAGGATATTTTTGTATAGGCAAAAGATTGTTTTTGCCACAAAATGAAAATCAACTATAATTATTGACCAACTGATCCAGTTTAATCCGTCTTTGTTTGAAAGGAATGCTCATCTACCAATGACTTGTGTGTGAAGAAAGACTGATCCATTTTCAGAACAAAATAAATGAAAATATACATAAAATATAACTTCTATGCAGAGAAGGAGGGGAGGGGAGGGGAAAGAAAGGGAAAGAAAAGAAAGGGAAAGAAAAGAAAAGAAAAGAAAAGAAAAGAAAAGAAAAGAAAAGAAAAGAAAAGAAAAGAAAAGAAAAGAAAAGAAAAGAAAAGAAAAGAAAAGAAAAGAAAAGAAAAGAAAAGAAAAGAAAAGAAAAGAAAAGAAAAGAAAAGAAAAGAAAAGAAAAGAAAAGAAAAGAAAAGAAAAGAAAAGAAAAGAAAAGAAAAGAAAAGAAAAGAAAGAAAAGAAACCCAGGGATCTCAGTTCAAGGGTGAATAGTGTCAGTTTCAGTTGTGTGCAATGAAAGGGCAATACAATGAAATATTTCTAAATTTCCTGCTGAGAGATTTACAGAATAACTTTTCTTTCTTTGGGGATTTTCACCAAATGTCGGCTAATTATTCCTGACATTTATTCTGAGGTCCCATAGTGAAGAAGCACATGACCAACAAGATTTAAGAAACTAATAATAGCCGATTTAAAATATTTACTGACTTGAACCTTGGAAAATACAGCCAGAGGGTTCCCTCCATACCTGAGAATGTTGCAGCTGTGCTATTGCATGCCTTGGAGACACCAAGGATAAAAACAAGCACTGGAAGCTGTAAACTCACAGTGAAAGTCAACTTAGTGTACATGCACTGCAAGCCAGCTTTGGGAACAGTATGCTGGCTTATTTTCAGTGTCTAAGCCACAGTGGCTTAGTATACTGTCCATTTCTTATTTGTATATGCACCATGATTGTTTCAGTACTTATTTAAGAGAACCTGAGAGGACTATATTATGGAGACCATTGATTTTGATATTTATCTTTTTGTCTTGGAATATATATGTCTTTTAACAGAAGAAAGAAATGGACTTCAGTGAGAAAAATGGAAAGGCAAATAAAATAGTTTACAATAATTTTGTCTAAATTACTTCAGCAACATTGATTTATTTAATCTACCTTAAAAATGTAAAATATTTAGAACTCAAATCAGAAGAAGACCTCGGAATTAGGTATTGGATTTAGGTAAAGAATCAAACCCAATAAAATTAAGAAGCTTGCTACTGATACACCATTAAAGCTACATCGAGGCATGAACCATAAGGACTTTGCAGTAATGTAGAGACTGAGGATGTATCAATGTTTTGTGTCACCTAAAACAGCCATTTCATAAATATGAGAAATGAGACAAATGAGCAAAGGAACAAAGGGTAAGAGCAGCTGCCATGTGAGCAGTGACCATCTAAGGCCAGAGCTGGCTCCTGAGCTCTTTGCTCTGACATGGCCATCAGGAAAGGATGTGTTTCCTCATGCACACGCCTTCAGCATTAATTTCTGATGCCTGTGAAGTGTCTGTTCTGCTCTTCACTTCTGATAATTCATCAACAGCACTGGGTTGGACACTGATATCCAGACTGAAAAATATTCACAGAATCATAGAATAGTTTGAGTTGGAAGGAATCTCAAAGATCATCTGGTTCCAACCCCCCCTGCCATGGGCAAGAGACACCTTCCACTAGACCAGGTTGCACAAAGCCCCATCCAACCTGGCCTTGAACACTTCCAGGGATGGGCAACGCGTTCCAGTGCCTTAGCACCTTCAAAGTGAATTTCTAATATCTAATCTAAATCTACCCTCTTTTAGTTTAAACCTATTCTCCCTTGTCCTATCACTATATGCTCTTGTAAAAAGTCCTGTTCGATTTTCTTATAATCCCCACTTTAGGTCCTGGAAGACGTTAGGCCTCTCTGAAGCCTTCTCTTCTGCAAGCCTAACAACCTCAGAACTCTCATCCGGTGTTTATAGGAGAGGTGCTCTGTTCTTCTGATCATATTCCCAGCCTCCTCTGAACCCACTTTAACAGGTTCGTGTCTTCCTTACATCGAGGGCCCCAGAGCTGGAGGCAGTGCTCCAGGTGGGCTCTCACAAGAGTAGAGATGAGGGGGAGAATCACCTCCCTCATGCTGCTGCCCACGCTCCTCTTGGTGCAGCTCAGGGTACAGCTGGTTTTCTGGACTGTGAGTGCACACTGCCAGGTCATGTTGAGCTTCTCATCCAACAGCAACCCGAAGTCCTTCTCCTGAGAGCTACTACCCAGCGCTGGGACTTGTTGAACTTCACGAGGCCCACCTCTCCAGCCTGTCCAGGTCCCTCTGGATGTCATCCCTCCCCTCCAGCGAGTGACTGCACCACACAACTTGGTGTCAACAGCAAACTTATTGAGAGTGCATTTCATCCCACTGTTCATGTCACCAACAAAGGTGGGTTTTTTTGCCGAAACAGTGAAGCATCACACTTTTTGCAAGGCAAAAGTTGAAGAAAATATCAATTCAGTTGATCAAATATTTTGATTCAACAGCTCTGAAACATTGACTATGAAGTTAGAGTGCTTCTTCCTATACTATAATTAGCATAAACAAATGCTCTAAGAAAATTAGATATATTTCTTATAAAAACTGTATCACAGCTGCTGGAAAAATACATTTGTCTTCCCACTTTGTGCATGGAGTGTTAAAATTAATAAATCAAATCAATCATTACAATCAGTTTCAGACTTGCCAATAAGCATGTTTAATTTTTTTTTAAAAAAGAAGAATTTTGCCAGAAAATTTTTAAAAAGATTTAGCAGTAATGAAAACTTCTGATGTTTTACAGGTGGCTGAAATAATTTCCACAATCGTTGTAATCTTGCTGAATTTAAAATTCTAACAAGTTTTTTTTTTTTTTCCAAAGACAACTGTTTTTATAGTTGAAATTATACTGTATCATAAAAATGGTTTCCCATGAAAATTCATTGGAAATTCCTCAATTTCTGTGAGGTACTGATCACATGACTGATTAGTAGAGTCTACTTATTTAATAAACATAAATAACCCCCCAGTCCTTTGAATTAATTCATGTTGTCTCCATTAATTTCACCATGTGAAATCCATGTAAGGTGATCCATTCTCACAATACACAGAGATCAAGGAAGTCTTAGCAGTCAGGGACACAATCAGTGGAAGATTGTGTACCCTAATCTGGGGTACTGCTAGCCTCAAAGAAAATTTCCTTTTTCTCTTTTTTTTTTTTTCATTTTCTTTTTTTAATATTTTTAAAATGTCTGTCACACTCAAACATAATATTGCATTTAGAAAAAATTAGTTCAAGCAGTAGTGAAAGGTAGTTCAGTTTTTTCCTCTTGATAGTACACTCTAGAGACAAACAACTGTAGGTCGTGTTTGCTGTGTAGTTGGTAGGGTGACACCATTTGACAGATGATTCTCAGCAATGCTTCTCTATGCCAAAAATGAGAGGATTCCTTCAGGGTGTCTTACTCATAATCTTTTATCTTGCAAATAATTTGCATTAACACGAAACCTTCAAGGTTGTTTCACCTACTATTTCTCTTGTATGGGAAAAAATGGACTTTTGCTACAGAAGAATAGCCCAAAATTGACAAGGTTGCATCAAATATTTCACAAACTCATGGGTATTCTCTGAAATCTTCAGGGAAACCTATCCTGCATTAGGAAACATGAAAGTAAACAGATAAAAAATGGTTTTGTATATAGAGAAGTTTATGTTTAATTTCTGAACAATCCACCTTTACACAAATATTTAGCCAAGCTTTAATCTTGTAAGTAGTCTTATGACTGTTCACCAGTGGAGCCAGAACCAACAGTGTCAAGCCATTGAGTGTAATCCAGTGTCTGACATGCTTAAAGTGTTTGTGCTTGTCATTACTGCACAACAAACTTCATTCAACACAAAATTCCTCCAGTGCAAGAAAAAAAAAAGGTATTTACAAGAAAATGAGTTTTTTTGTTTTCTGGATATAATCTCAGATATAGTTTGGAGATGTTATTTTCTCTAGAGCCATAAATTTTTTTTACACTGTATCCTGTACACTTTTCAGCTGCTACATTTTAAATTACACTCGTGTTCATACTACAGCTGAAAAGCTGACAACGCAGACATTACCAAGAAATATAAAAGTGAAGATCTATTAACTGGCCACTGCTTTTACAGGTTCTAGATGAGACAGGTCACTCAGTCAAAGCAAAGACCTAAAAGACACAAATGATAGAGGTAATTTAACACTTGTTATGCACTGCAGCTTCCAATAAAATGCCTAAGCTGCCTACACAAAGCATAGTTCTTTAGATGTCATCAGCAGAAGTCCAACTAGCCTTCTGATTGGGGAAGAAGCTGCACAGGCTTTGGAGGACAAAACCAGAAGCAGGTACTCCTGACATGACATTTCCTCCAGGTTGAGGAGCCTGAGGTGTTGCTCCGCTGAAGGCTGAAATGCCATTCTGCTGCTGACAGGGATGCTGTGGAACCAGAACTGGTAGAGCTGCATTGGCACAAATCCCTACACTGACTGATTAGCTTTGATTAAATTGCACTGACTACTGCCCTAAATATTGTATCACAAATAATTTTGTGTGAGCCACAAGTGACTGAAGAATACAATGTCAGCCCTTAACATATGTTATGGCATTCTTTAGAGCAACAGTAGAAAGGAACAATAAAATCTATTTGATATATCACCAGTAAGTTAACATCACAGTGCACTTTGTAGTGCCCCGGTATGCAAGATCTCCTCATGCTTGCTATCTCCACCTACTTCCTCCAGAAAATGATGCTGTGTGCTGTGTGGATGTTGCAGATAATGTCAGTGCTAGCTCAGGGCTTTCTTCAGTCTCCTGAGTCACTTTGTCAGGCCTAGTCTGTCCTTTTTGCTCCAATAGTTCTCATTATGTTCTCTCAAGGGTTAAAGAAGACCATATTCAGTGCTTTCTAATGACTAAAAAAACATGACTTCAGCTCTTCATTGAGATCTCTATACATTATACCTTAGGGAATTCTGAGATATATATACATATATATTTTATGAAATGGAATGGTGTTCACTGGAATGATAAAGCCAAATATCAGAGTGACCTAAAGAATGGGGTTTTTCAGTTAAGATCTGCTCGAAGGAATTACTTGATTCTCCTTTTCCTAGATGAATATGCTAAATACTAGCACATTAAGAACTAAATGAGGTTTTCCTCTCCCTTTAAGTACACAGCTCTTGGTGTAAGGAAAGCACACCAACAAGATGATGGCTTACAGGCAAGGTAAGTGAAGGAACAGGACTTAAAAAGAAGAAACGAGCCTAAATGTGAAGTATTGCCTAGAAGAGGATAGTTCCACACACAAACAAGCTCCAGTAACTCCACTTGTGGAAGTTTAGTTCAGATGCAAGAAAGATACTCTTTTACCTGACTTTCACAAAGCAAATGGGAGTCGGTTTCCTAAACATTTTCATGTTCTTCATTTTCAACCCTTCAAGCTTTTCAGGTGATTGCAGAGGCAGACAGAAGCTTAAGAACTAAGATTTTGGACTCTACTTAAAAGGACACAGGTCGCTAGCAAAGCTAAGTTTTTGGCATGATGTAGCTTTGAATTATTTCAGCTAGGTTATTGAAATTTTCAGGCCCAGACTTTTGGTCTTGCATAAAAATAAGATTTTTTTTTTCAAGGAAAGTATTTTTTAAATCTCTGCACTGTTTGTTTCGAAGGAAAAAGTGTTTTAATTTTTAACTTAACGCATAAAAAAGTTAAATGTTCTGTTGATTAAGAAATTGCTTATGAAAGAATGCAATTATTTTCTTGGCTGCTTATTTTGGTTCTTTTTCTCCCTGGTATTAGTATAGACCTTCGAGGAATTTGAAGCTTTAGAGAATATAATTTTGTTTATGGGATATTTCATTCAGTATTTCAGTTCATTGGTAAATCTTCCCTTTAGGTTTCCTGTGCCTACCATTAATCTCAAATGTACAGCACTGCAGAGAAGGTAGTTAAGCAGCTTACATGAAGGCTAACTGGCTGCATGAACAGTCTGGTGCTTCTTTGACAGCCTGACAAGCTTGCCTTCCTACTGAATATCCAGGATTGTAGCTCATTTCTTAACCATTCAGAAAGTCTTCCCTTTCACCCTGTGAATATCAGTTTTGTCTAAAACAGCTTATTAAAAAAGATGAAAGACATTGGTCCTCGAATCTATTCTTTTTTAAGCAACTCTCTGAAGCAACCTTCATGTGCCTGGCGATAAAATATAATCTGTTTTCAAATGTTTTACGTATTCACTTCGTACATTTTAAGCACTTAGACTATTCAAGTGCACTGCCCTCTATGAGGAAGTGTGGTGTCAGCTGGATTCTGCATATGCTTCTCTATAATGTTTTCATGATAATTCTAATACATACTTCCTCCTTTTGGTCACAAGTAAGCTTCCAAATTCCCCTTCAAAAATCTTAGCAGGCATAGTTTCCTTAAGAAGAACAGTAATGCAAAGGATGTGAAAAATAAGCCAACTACAGAGGACTTGTGGTGTTCCTGAAAAGGAGTAAAGCTTCAGTTGTGGAAACACATATGCATGAAAACATATACAACTGTTTCATGAGCAACAAAAGTGATGAAAACTTGTTTTCACCTTTTCTTAACCCTCTCCTCAATACTTGCAGGACTTCTCCACATGCTCTTTACTACCTTCACTCCTCCTGCACATTCTATGTATTTGCCTGGTGAGTGGCAGCGTATGCTGTGGCAGATTTACAGCTGCACATGTGCTGACTGTCCAAATACACGTGTTCTGACCTGCCAGCTGGCTCTTCCCCCCTGAAACAAGTACTGGATTACAAAGGCTCTTCCTTCAAGGGAATGCTAATTAGGGGCAATAACCACCCACTAATTCATATAAAATGAGTGGTAATTTCTGAAATTTGAGACTCTAAGTTTGTCAGACTTGATTATGAATGGACAACAAACTCCAGGGATGGCAACAACATGGACAGATGGACAGTTTTTATTTCCATCTTCTTTGTGAAAGATATGCCCAGATTTCTCATTGAACCATGGGGAGGGTAGCTAGGTGGAGAGATATTCAGAAGCATACCCGGATCTGAAGTAGCCTGAGGATTTTTCTATACAGTTATGTAGTGGTTTGACACCACTTCCTCTAAGAGCATTCATCATACAAAAGACAAATTCTGAAGGCAAATTTTGCCCAGAGCGACCAGAAAGAAGATAGCTTCACAGTAGAGGATTAAAGCTATTCCTCTAATTCAGACCGTGTTGAGCTTGGTGGGCTTAAACACAGTGACAGTGGAAGATTTAAGAAGCATTAGTAACAGTAGTATATGCATAAAGATGTTCTGTTTAAAATGCCAATTTATTGAGAGCATTAATCCCTACTATTTTATTCTGAATGTATATAACAAAAGTCAGAGAGCAAAACTTTCATAGGTTGCTGCACCATTTTTGCCAGAGCAGATGTAAATTCTGACTTCACAGTATTTGTTCTGATAAAGAGAAAAGGGAATTTTTATGCCCTGCCCTGACAGATGAGATGATGCCTTGCCTACGTTTAGACATCCATCATGCAGGCATTAACATCTAAGTTGGTTGCTTTCAAAATCTTTACAGCTAATGGGAAGAACCAAGCGTGTATAGGGTTTGGCTGAGCTGTTTTATTTGCTTCTTTTAAAGTGGTATGAACTGAGCCCTAGAACTGTTTATTTATCTCCATTGATAAGAGAAGTCACAAAAAAAAAAAATTCAGCTATAAATAATTTTGCTCTAGATATAATTTTTTCCAAAAATTGATGTTTTAATAAAGAAATATTAGCCAGGTTATAATGAAATTTGAAAGCATTTTTCATCAGTTGTTTTTTCTGGCTGTTCCAATGATTTTTTTACACACAATCTGATTCTTATGGACATAATCAACATTTGCTGGAATTTAGCTCTTCCTAAGTGGTCAGGAGGAATTTAGTTATTGGTGTTTTCTCTAGTATGCTTCCTAGATAGTATATTTACATCAAGAACAAAAGAAAGCAAACTTAAGCTCTACCTGGGCTTAGCCAAATCATCTATTCACCTCCTCACCCCAAGTTCTCATCTGTTATTCTCTCTACCTCTCTGTAGTCTCCTGCCAAAAGGAATCACGTTTTGATTTTAGGATGCTTTAATACAGCAATCTTTTGTATAGCATCTGTTTTCATCAGCTCGTTTAGCTTTTCTGCCTTGAGCACTTTGAAAGTGTCTGATGAATGAGCTGCCCAGTGGTACAGTTTCACGCTCCCTCATCAGTGGGAATCTTATTGGTGATTTCAGTCAGCTAACAAATTTAGAGGGGCTTAAATCTCTTGAGACCTATTGCTACAGCCCTAATAAGAAGGTGTTGATAGACCTTTGGCAGTGTTATGCAAGGTTGACTCAAGGTTATTCTCATTTTTTTTCCACCATATGTACAGCATGTTATTGTGTAGTGCCATATTTTTGCTGTTGTACAATTACATAAAATCTTTTTATACTCTAAAGCAAAATGTCTAATCCTCTTCTGCCTTTCCCCCCATTTTATTTTTTCAAGTAATCTTTTTTTCAGAGGGCATGACGCATCTTGCATGTGTTCATAAGATTCTCTATAACTGCTCTTCTTCTAAAAAGGAAATACACTTCCGTTCCTCATAACCTAGTCTTATCTTGATTTTATTACTGTAAATTAATTATGGGAGAATGATGAGTCATCATGACATCCTGACTATAGGAAATTTCATTTATTCAAATTAATCTTACATGAAGTTAAGATTCTCTTACACTACAATTTTTCTATGTCCCCTGATGTTTTATTACTTTTTCCCACTTTATTACCTGCAGGTTAAAATGTATTTGTTCCTGTCATGCTTTAAGAAGAACTGTGTGCACATGTGAAATATAAATCCTATGTATGCAAGCATAGATTTCAAGCATACAAGCTCAATAAATTCTTTCTTTATATGATTAGTTGAAATGATACTCCAACAGTTGAATATCTGTGGAGGCTTTTTTTTTATTATTTCTTTAGGGACAATGGTGACAGCAACAGTACTCTGTTTTACTGTATTTGGAACTGTCTGTCCACTTGTAACTGTCAATCAGGCTCTGAGACTTTTCATAAAACATCTTTGATCAACCAAACACATTGCCCCTGTGTTCCCCTGGAATTTGTAGAATGTAGCAGGTCATGTAGATGTCTGCTTATTAGAAATAATGAAATAATTGAAAATAGAGCTATTCGACTGAGAACTCATATATTATGTCACAAGAGTAACTATTTCATTCCTATTTTTTTTTTAAAGCTACTGTACAACAGCCTTAGAGGAAAAATAAATAGCATTATATACTTTAAGGTAATTTGACAGTAATGAGGCAAGCTGATAGGGTGGAGGGAGAGAGCTGTAGACTTTGCATGCAGCAGTTTTCTTGGAGACATAAGATACCACAGAAGGCAGACGCTTTTGTTTGAAAAGCAGCATGTCATGCAGATGTACACTGGGTTTTACCAAGTGTAATATCTGAAAGGAGAGAGCTGTCAAAAATAATAATCCAACCTCAAAGCCAGCCCTGTAATTTTAAAAGTATTTGCATGTTGCCAGTGCTGCCTCATACGGTGGCATTAGAAGAGCACAGAATTTGAATTCACTTAAGGTGTTCCCGTCCCCACAAAGTAGGATTGTTTCCTGTCGCAGTAGTAGGCTCCCAGAATGCCAAGTTATTTGCACTGCATGAACAGATTGCATAATTATCTGTTGACTTTCTTGAAAGGAGAGTTGGCAGTGCAGTGTGATTAGGTTTTCTAGAGTTGGCAAATGCACAGATGAGGAGACAGGCACATGAGGACCATATCAGTGCGATTTTTAATAATGAGCACAACCTCTTGGGACTTTTTTTTAAACATAGCGATGAAACACCTTAAAATGTGAGATATATGTTTGGTTGACTTGACACGTGATGTTAAGTTGAATGAATGTGAATGTGGGCTAAGACTACCATGTTGCTGAATAAGTAAGAAAAGGTAGCCTACTAGCAGTGTTCTTATTGTCTCACTGGAAAATTTTATACAAATCTTTTGGTTTTGCCATCAGAAAAATGTAATTGAAATATTTTTAACTCAGTCTTGATAAATGGGGAAAAAAGAAGTAATCTAATTCTTTAAGTAAACTCATTTTAACCCCTTCAGCAAACCTTGAAACCCTTTGTACATGCTTGTGTAATGTTTACCTATTCTACAGAGTGGTAATAGCAGCATCTCAGTTGTGAGTTCACGTCTCATTTCTTCTGTGGAGAGATTCCTAAAGATTTTCCCATGCACAATTCTCTGGATTCTCCACATCAAAATTCAGATGAAGATTTAGCTTGAGTCTGTGACCGAATACCCTTGGAGCAGACCGAAACAGTAATTTCCTACTGCTTTAAGGTGACATAGCAAACATTGATGGAAATGATAAGTGAATTAGCTGAATTGTACAGCTTGATTTTGATATTCCTCCCCAAAATCTTCCCCAACAGATCTTCCAAAATCTAAAAACTAGAAAGATCTGGTCAGCAGAAGACTTTTCTCAGCACTCTCTTGGTTGATGATCAGCCTGGTTCGATGAGGATGATCTGCAGGAAGAAAAGGTTTGTGTTACATGGATGGCATGTGAAGGACAGTATTTGTTATCTCTGTTCTGTGGCTTGGGCTGCTCACTTGCAGTTACACATCTTATAAAAGTTCCAAAGTACATTCTGGGAATCACAAGTCTATATGAATAAAAAAATAAAATCAACCAGTTGGGAGGTTCCAGAAAATAGGACAGAGGTACAGGGCACCATATCCATCACTCACAAGGTGCAAAAGGATTCCAGAGGTAAGTGAAACAGTTACAATGAGCTGAAATTAAAGTCCTAAATAGGTTGGCTTTTTTACATTGTCTAGTAATAAAAATAATAGAAAAGTATTCTTATAACTGTAGAGAAGTTTTGAACCATCAGAGTTTTCAGTAAGATATGTTGAATGTATCAGCACATGGTTCACACTAGGAAAGGAATCCTGTATTATGTTTAGGTGACTCTCCCTTGTACCTATCATAAGTTCTTTTTGTTCATTTAATGAAAAGTAGTAAAATAAAACTGTGTTAAAATATGACATCAGAAAAGAATCCTGGTTTAGATGTTCAGCTTTCTGACTGCAAATATAGTTTAAGGACAAAACAAAGTTTGAAGTAAAGGATTAAAAAATACCTTTAAATACTTTCCATCAAGTTAGTCTTCTACTATAGTTACAGGTTAATGTGCAGAGGGCAAATATTCTGTAGATTAAAAATTGCAAAATTTTAAAATTCTGGCAGTGTATTTCCATAGGTGTGTTCAAAAAATCTTTGCATTCTTTGAACCATTTTCACTTCTGATTGGAGATCAGGTGTTGCAAGGCGTATATGAAAGTAAGTAATTGATTCTGAAGGGAAATCAGAGGTTAAAACAGCAATTTTCTCCAAAGGAAACATCCCATGTTTTGAATTTTTAGTAGCTGTCTGTGTGTTATTAACAACCCTACTTAGATTTGACAGGCAAGTAATAATGTGGTTATTCATCTCAAAGACAGTGGACCAGAATACATTTCTGGCTCTATAAATGCATTTTAAAAGCTGAAAGACAAATTTCATTACAATAAAGAATGGGGATTTGGTAAATGTAGTATTTAGTTTTTTATTGGTAGATAAATCTTTCTTTTTCTACAACTGCTGTTCGGCTTTTAGAAAGTTTAATAAATAGAGTAAGTAGTCCCCTATTTATTAGTAACGGTAATATTTGAAAGCTGAGAAACCTGCATCCATTTCAGAATGCACCGGGCAATCCATCCTCTGTGCAGTGGCGGTGAACCCAGACCAGTTACAGCGATCTGGATCTGGTTCCACAAGAATGTGTTACTTTTCCTGGAAAAATATTGTCTGGCCAAAGTTAAAGATAAGACAAATGAGGAAAGCCTGATCCTAATAAAGACTACTGGAATTTTTCCACAGGTTTACAGAGGTGCGCAGATGATGCCCCAGTAGGACTTCCAGAGCGTCAGACATACATGAAAGTGCATTGACTGTAGTGGTTTCCTCTCATAGAACATTTTGTAGTGAGCATTTTCCTTACATCAATTTCACCCTTAGGTTTTAATAGCTAAGATCTTAGTTAATAAAAATTCACGTAAATAAAAGATATAAAATGTATCTCAGTACATTTGGCTGCATTTTGTGAAGTAACGCTGTCACTCTTGTTATATGTGGAAATGGCAACTAGAAATGAAGTATTAGTAGTTAGACACCACCAAAAATAGTATTGTAGCATTTAAGCACCTCATTACTTACTAGTAAAAATGTAAAGGTAGAATGTAAATCTTTTGATCTTTCTTAAGCTCTTTCTTTTCTCAAGCATTATATTTTTAGATATCTTTTCTGATGATGCTAAACTGATATCTATTTTTCACCAATTACTTTGCCTCTAATTATTGTCATCGCTTTTCATTCAGAATATAGACTTTGACTTATGACTTAAATATCTGTCAAAAAAAAAAACCCTGTTATCTCATTTCTTTCAAAGTGTCACGTTCTAGAAATCCTTCAGTGTATGAGTTTGGATAGCAATAACTGAAATAACAGTAGTTTCACCTGACTAGATGGAAACAGTCCAGACATAAAGCAACAGTGGTATCTTCATGCAACTTATTACATAACGGTAATTCATTAGGAATGTAATTTAATGATGATATAAATGACAATATAAAATTGTGATCCAATGAAAGTTGTCTCTATGGCTTTCTTCTTTTACAGCTGTCATTTTAAACTTGGTATTCACAAAACATACACAGGAAAAAATACTTGGAATTTATTCTTTGGTCTCCCCAGGGAGTGCTAAATTCTGGTTCATTGTCATAGTCTACATGTTATCCTTTCAGCTGAGAAACTGCGTGATGAAGGCTTATCTTGTTTTTGTGAAGTTCTGCCAGATTAAGCACATTGTTCACCCCAGTCTATGAAGGAAGTGAAGTGGAAGTTGTTCTCTGGTTACAATAGGAATTGCGTGAAGTCCTAAAAGAGGTGAATGTCTTCTAATTCTTTGGCCTTTTATATTAAAAAACATTAGTACCATAATACATTTGTTGCCATAACATGTTGCTTCACTTTCCACATTGTTTGAGTATGTACAGGCTTCTCAATAGTGAGGGGAGAACAAATAGATATATGGCAGCGTGAATGCTAAACGGCAAGAGAAGCAAGAACAAAGTCGTTTCAGGCACCTGACTGTCAGGTGGGTACCAGACACAGTCAGAGCTGTGGCCTTGCTGAGGGTTATTAAAGAGCCTGTTTGTTTCTGTTCACCCCAAGCAGTGAGGCCATCTGTAAATGTGACACAGCTGAAGCTGTGAGCTTTGGACCTTCCGGATTGACTTCTCTAATTCCTATACTTGCTTCCTTTGTCTGACATTTCTAAGCAATTCCCCACTCAGAAAAAACTCTGCATCCCAGAGGTTCTGTGAAAGACTTCATACAATTTTCAGAATCATTTGACCTTGCCTTCTTAAGAACATTTCTGTAAGCCATCTGAATTTTACTATTTTTAAACTTAGTAATAAATTGCAAACACACAAAGAATACCTTAATTAAGTTGCTGCTGTCAGGTTTGCTCTGGATTCTACAGTGATGAAAGATTTTTTCATGTGATAACCATTCTTCTGGTGAATTTGTTGGACTCAATCCACTTTTGAAGGGTCAAATAAGGGCATGAACCAATAGTAATGCTGTTAGGTTCTCTGCACTTGTCAACAAGGAGGCCAGAGAGTTACTGAAATGAATTATATTTTCATCTTAGGTCTTTCTTCTAAATTAAGGTTGGAACATTTTGATAAAACTAGTCTGGGAAGTTTCCTTTGCTATTGTCTGTATTATACAGGAATAATTCAAATGGTCAGTTTGGTGTATAAATCACAGTGCTTTCCAGAGGTGTGGCAATAAGTTTTATTACAAAGCTCGTCTCAAAACAGAAACACAGCCGTGAACAGCAAGAACCTGCCAGAAAGAGTATATCTTCATTTTTTCTCTCCTCACTGCAATTGCTCTCATCCTTTTTCTGAGCAATTGCTGGTTCAGGAGCTCCCCAGCTTGTAAATGGAAAAAAAACCCCACGTATAGATCTTCTGGGTTTGTTTCATGCGCAAAAATATTTAAGAATCAAAAAATAAAAATAAGAAGAAATCAGACACTAGTAATTTTTGAGAAAATCTTCTGTTCTGTTTGGTTACTCCATCCTACATGTTATAAATCTTTGACAAATATGTGACCATCTCCACATATCTATCAGTCTTACTGTTAACTGAAGAATTTCAAATTGAAAGCTACCAATCTGCCATCTTTCAGAAGTACTCAACCCTCACAGAAACTAAATTCATATGACGCAATCTCTCTTGAATTCCTGAAATCAGCTAATCTATAATACAGACAGAAGGCACAAAACACCGTTTATACCCTTTTATCCACCTGCTATCAAGTCAATGCTTGTCTGTTATCTAACCTAAATTGTTGGCAGCAAAGTTAGAATGAGCTTTCTCACAGTGATTAGATGTCACTGCTGGCTCTGTATCTAGTAGCATATGCTACTGGAATATATCTGTCCTGTAAATTGGAAGACTTACTATACCAGCTATCATTTCATTGAACATCAGATGGATGGAGGTCTCTATTCAAGAGGTCAGAATTACAAAGTGAAATATAAAAAGGATACAAAGATCTTCAATATCCATCTAGCCAGCAGCCCATCTCATTTTGTATTCTTCTATAGAAGTTGTACAGCATAAGGTTACTTAGAACAAGGTATAATAAACCCCATGAGGGTAACAACTGATCTATCCATAGACTTTTATATCCTAAAATATAGTGATCTATATTATCTTTTATAGAGTTTTTCAATTTTTACATATATCTATGCCAGAAGTGAGAGTTCTGTTTATTTATTCAAATTTTTGGATTGCAAGGACATCTTGAAATTATTATATTTACAAGCTAATTGGGTGTTATTCAGAATTGCTTCTGCTGAGCAGTGCACAACATGCTACTTCAAATTTGTATTGATTATTCCCCCTTCTTATACTATGGGACAAATTGTAGTGGAACATCTGCTTTACTGATTATAGTTCATTCATTATTTCCTATAAGTTTTTCATCCATTACTTACCCTTACTAATTTCAAACAATTCCCAAATTTTCAATTTCTTTTAATGTTAGTTTTTTTCTATAGCTTTTATTTGTTTCTTGTCTTTGATTCAATTTGGTTTCTGCTACGTATTTCAAGGTCAGGTTCAAGCTGGAAATCTACAGTTATTTTATTTAGTGCCTTCTTAACACTTTTATATTTATTTCTGCCATGTAACATTACACAAGAATTAATTTCTGACCACTGCTGCACATGCAAATGTTTTCATTGGCTGTCCCAGAATTTTCCATCAAATGCTTACATTTCGTTTTTGTATCAAACTTAAATGCATAGTTTAAATTACTTTTTCTACTTTTAGTATAAAATCTCTTATTTGCCACTGTAACAAAACCTGAAACAGAAACCATTAAAGTCTGTGAAAAGATTTTATTGGCTGGTTCACCCGTCTGGTCCTTAAAAAGGGCTGTGTTTCTCTCTATCTCATTTGCCATCATGTGCATAATTCCAGTTTTATGCAGACTTTTTGAAAAATGGTATCTAAGGTTCTAGACATGACACAGCCTTTAAATCCTCAGTATGAACCAAAATTGACATTCTGATACCTTTAATTAGGCTTGCAGTCAAGTCCTTCAAGGTTCTTTCTATAGAAAGAATGGTACAGGTTTTGGAGTCGGATGGCAATTTCTGAAGCATTATAGCTAACAGCATATAGCTTGGTGCAAGACAAGTTCTTGGGTACCAATTAATCTTTATCACTGTCCCAGACCAAGAGAGAAATGCAATTGAGGTATCAGAGAAGCTAAATAGTCCTCTGCTGATCCTTGTCTGTTTTCATCTCTTTATGGGGGCCCAGGTATACAAGGTCCTAATTTAATTACTGCAGTTAAATGTATAAAGTTTGGTAGCATAAACCCATGTTTTCCTTCGTGCAGGGACATTGCTGCAACAGAGTTCAATGAAGACCAAAGGAAGGACTTGAAGGGTGATGCTAAAATGATTCATCTGCTGTCTGCAGGTGTTTCTCCCAAAATAAGAAAAAGGCAAGTTGGAATAACAGGACATTTCTGCTGTTATACCAAATCTGAAACGATCATATTATTACTACTTTTTTTGTTCAATTTTTATATATAATCACAAGGTGAAAAAAAAAAAGAAGAAAAAACACATGGGAAAACCATAAAACAGATATAAAATTAATTTCAGAATTTAAAATACATCAGTACTTGGGTAAGCAGTCTTCCCAAAACACCTAACAATTCTATGTCCAAATCCTACCAGTATTCATGGTAAAAGTCTTCATCTGAGAAACCCACCACTGGACAGGGTCCAGCAGATGACTTTATAACATGACTCTCATGTTTCAAGAGCAAACAAGAGGAGAAACTTCCTTTTTCATTTCATATAGTCATTTATTTATTAGACACTTCCTCTAGTGATAGGGAATTCAGGATCATTTATTTCCAAGGGAACATGCTACTCGTAAGGCTATGGATTTTTCTCCAACACACCTTTTATTTGAGTACCAAAAATTCCTGGACTGCTTCACAGAAACTATATGAACATATTTTAATGACTAAAATGTTGTTTACAAATACTTTAAACTCTTCTCCCTTTTAGGGATGCAAAGCTTTTTGAAATGCGCTCATACTCTTCCATTGATTTTGATGACCTTTTGACCACCTCCTTGGAGTGGCTCAAGGGGAGAATTAATCTGTAATCAAACAGATAAAATTCTAAGGGTTTCTAAAGCTACATACTGCCATCTCAAACAGGAGCTCATTCTTCTGAATTCAGGGGAGAATCCAGTATAAAATCTGAGTTAATGAATAAAGACTGAGACCTGCACAGGATGTTATTACAGAAGCCTTTTTTGTCACTTTATTTTACTTTATTTTCCCTTCTCTGGTTTTAAAGTATGGAAGAAATCACAAATTATAATATCAGCTTTCAAGGAGGAATATTTTTTAGTATTTACCAGCTCATGGCTACTTTAGCTGTTTTCCTTTCTTGAGAGATAAGAAAGGATAAAATTTTTCAGAATCACTCTGCAAATAATATGTTAGATCCATACGCACTCACCTGAGAATTACAAATCTCTTGATCTGCCTCTTCTCTATTCACGTTAAACTCACACTCATAAGGTTTTAATTCCTTCATTAAACCTGCTTTCAGACTTGCCATGAACGAATAATACCTTCCTGTTCTCTTATCCTCTGCCACTTTTGCTCTGCTTCCAGAATCAACAATACAAAAATCAATAGCTAATATATTGAATTGCTGGGAAAAGAAAAGGGTTAACAGCACAACCATGACAAGGTCATTCTCTCAGTCTCAGGCTACCAAACACACTCAAACACTTCCAACACTGAGCACAAGGAACAGCTTTGGATTCTGCCAGTCTACTCTGCTTCTTGGCCACAGTGTAGTGTCAACACACAAAGAACGTTGTGTGGTATAAACACACACACATGCATATGCATACACATACCCCAACCTGGGCTTTGCCACTGCACTGATTTACTGCTTATTAAAGCTGTTGACCTTCCAGATCATAAAATGCAATGTTTGTTCTCTTGCAGTATTTGATCTTCTTTTTTAGATATGCCTCAAGCTAGAAAATGTGATTTTCTGGAAGCATCACAATTAGAGAAATATGGAGGTTTGGGTCCTCAAAAACATTCCTTAGCCACTTACTTACTCTACAGGAACTTTTTAACTAGTATTTAGAGACTTAAGTCTTTCAAAGAGTCCTGGGTGCACACTAAGTACCTTAGGCAAAAAGCAGGAGTTCATCCCTGTACCAGGAGCATATACTTCCAGCAGGAAAAGATTTGGAACAACAGATGAGTGCTTCCAAAATTGTGTTTTTATTAGTGTCTTTCATCTCAGCTGGCAGGATAATTAATCATAATTAAAAAGATAGCCTGGGTTAGTGAGGCTTGCTCTGCAATAGAGTTGTGAAATTAATTTCTAGATGGCCTTTGTATATTACAGCGGGGCTTTCAATGCTTGTGAGAGAAAATGCTTCCACTGAACACCAACATTGATAAAGACACACTCATCTTTTCTCTGGCGAAAAAAGAAATTTGACCAAATAAACTACAAGTCAGATTCTCAGCTGCATAATTTAGAGAGTGCCAGCAGTAACTGACTGTCATGAACAGTTCTATAAATATGCATACTTCATGGAAACGTGTATTTTTCTAGAAATTTTATCAAATACTCATGATTCCGGCCAACAGGTATAATGAATTTATTATCAGAATAAGTTTTAAACAACAGAAATATTTCTCTGTGCAGAGGATTTACCTGCCACTGGCTTTGTATCCAAGGCAGAACGTCATAAAAGCACCCCTTTAACACTGAGCGTTTTCAGAGCTCCAGAACTGAGACTGCAGCATCTACAGACGCTCTCCTCAAGGCAGGTTCTTTTTATGATTAATGCAGAGAAACATGCATTTTTAAGGTGTAATTCATCTGGCTTGTTTAAAACAGTCACTTTAAGATGTGATGAATCACACCTTAGACTCCATTGGCAGTACTAATGAAAATTCCTTAGTCTAAAGGATGTCCATGCTGACTGACTTAGACAAATTGAGCCCAAGAAGCCTAATATGGTGTAATTATTAAGGTTTCCATTAGCAATTTTGCAAAGGCTTGCTGTATACATATGGGCAATTATATTTTTTGAGAATATTAATATATATAATTTAGAGGTCATCCTCTAAAATTATCTTTCCCAGGGTCTGGGAACCTTGACTTCTCACTGAAGGATAGACAGGTTTTTGAGCATCAGAATGAGTGCAGGTATGTTTTGGTAAAATCAGTTTTAATTTCTCTTTGTGCCAACTGTTACATATGTAAAATGTGAATTATAATATTAATCTTACCATAACCTGATTTGTCTTTATTCATTCAGATTTATAAAGTGGTTGATAAACTCAAAAGGATACAGATGCCAAAAATTATTAACTGTGTTATTCATCTTTATTACTGTCACCTACTCATATATATTTTCAACTCAGTTTGAATTTTGACCCCTGATCATATCTCCTTTCTAACTACATTAGATATTTAACTGTTCATCACTGTGCCTTGAGCCCACTGAATTTTCATATCAGTACATTTGTGATTCAGAGCATATCCCACAATGGCCATTTCCACTCTGTATTGAATGTGCTTTCCATAAGCTATTACAGATTCACCGTCACAAGCCATCATTTTATTAATTTTAAGACACTTTTTTTATCAACAGATGAACAATCATGATGATTAAAAATGCTTCTCCTCTCAAGGGCTTGTACAGTATTTTGCATTCTCTGGCATGTTGATTAGTTATGTTGATTGAAAATGAGTGAAAAACAGAGACAACTTATTAGCCAGTTTAGTTAGCTGCTACTTACATTAATGAAAATGTCTGGATGCATGCCCATTAAGAATACTTGGGAGATCAGAGGTTGAAAAGTGATTCCTTTGCTTTTCACTGCTGACAGCTTGGAAAGGATCACATCCAGAAACGGCTGTTGAGGCATGCACAGCCTCCACAAGGAAATGTTGCTGCTCTGGAGCCCAGTCCAAAACAGAGCACCCTCAGAGCAGGGAAGCCACACTCGGAGAGTGCTTGCATGGCACCCCCCTGAAGGTTGGCATTGAAGGTGCTGCCTTGGCAGCAGTAATATTTATCAGCAAAAGCAGCTACAGCAGCTTCGTTACTGCCACTGCTAACAATATACAGCTTGCTCTCACTGCCAGAAAGGCATCGATGGAAACAAGGCAGGGCACATAGCTGGCTTTCAAAAGAACAGCTTTGTTTTTTACTTCACAATTTATTTATTTATAGGGACAAAACAGAGTGTATTTAAGTCAGCAAAACAATTTCTTACATATATATATATATATTTCATTTCATTTCAGCTGATGATGGAGAGTTTTGTGCTGAGCACAAGCCCCATTCTCTTAGCTGTGTACAGCTAGTAGGATGCACTGGTGGCTCATGATGTGGGGAGGGAGAGGGCAGAAGAAATGTTGCCAAGATTATTCAACATTTGGAATTGCGAGGATAAAAGTGGTAAAGTGATTTGCCCAAGGTGATGCAGTAAGTGCCAGGAACTGAATCCAGATCCTCTGAGTCACAGCCCAATGCCTTAATCAGCTGACCATGTTTCCAAGCATTTGGCTTTACAAAATCATTTGGCCTGACTTACTGGCAAAGTCATACAATAGTGAATTTTCCCACTACGAAAAGTCAATGACCTAAAAAAAAAAAAAAAAAAGGAATAACTTTTCGGTTTTTTTCCCTATAACTGGAAACATATCATACCTGAGCAATACTGCAAAATAAATGCAGAAGAGAAAGGATGACGATAGAAACAAGGCTTACTGGTAGTGCAGCACCCATTTCTGCAGGTTTCAGATTTGTCATAAGAAAACGTGTGTTAGAATGAAAGGCAAGGATCTTACCAACAACAAAACATCTGTTGCTTGGATAATGGGAAAGGCCTAAGAAAGGGTTTTAAGGACTTTGCCTGTGACTCTGCCTCTTAGAGCACTGCATCTCCCCTTTGGTTTTCCAAATGTTTAGTTCTATCTGAGCAAAGAAACCATATTTCATCCTGACTTTGCTGTAACTCATATGGACTCTGGAATGTCCATATTCCTTGCTATTTTCTTTTTTAAAATACACAGGTAGACTAAAATATAGTATTATTCTGCTCATGTGGACTTTGGGTAATTGGTACATTAATGTTACCTATTTCTGACACTTGAGAGTTAATGCAGTTAAAGTGTTGGCTTACTGAACAAGTCAGTGCATATCTATTTGTTTAAACACAGACCTGCTGAGTTAGCACTGGAAAATTCAAATAGTTTTCATTTGTTCCTACTTGCTGTCCCAGTGTGAAAATGCATATTTTATTTAACTGTTAAAAGTGAGATCCTCTATGCTATTCTGTGCCTAAACTGAGGAGAGGTGATCAGTAGGCGAGTTTCCTTTACAACCCCAGTCCAAGCCTTGTTTTTGTAGCGTAACAGTCCAAAAATGGCACCAAACAGATTCTGCTAGACACTATATCAAAGCTTTCCGTTGTACATGTTTTGTTCCTTATAAATGGTGGTGGTGATCTCCAGAGAAGAGTTGCTGTCTGGAGAGGAATCTCGTATTGCACATATCACTGGTGTGCAGCACAGGTGCATTGCAGAATTAATCATTGAACTCAATAATTTCTTCAGCAGGTGAGAAAATTCCTGTCATGCCACCCATAAGCATCTTTTAGGATACTTTTATCTGCCATTCTTTAGTTAGATTAATGGACAGGCACCAGCACATAGGAAAACTGAAAAAAAGAGCACTCCTTTCTGTGTTATTCTGTTGAGAAGTCATCAGTATACAAAAAGCAGCACATGTCCACCAATCTGTAACAGGTATATTTCATTGTGTCACTTGCTCCTCATTACAACTAAAACACCTACTAGGCAAGGTTTTTTCACTTTGTAAGTGTAGTGTCCATGGGCTCAGGCAGCGTTCATCTTCTGAGATCTTGCTGAAATCCTCATCCAAGGAGAGAAAACACACACAGCAGCAACCCAGGAGATAGAAGTGGAGTGAATAATGTCCTCCTCAGCTGGGGCTAGGGTGGCTGATACAGCTCCTGTAGAAGATAGCCGAGCATCTAATATATAGATTAAATTTTCTTTTTTTTTTCCCCTTTTTTAAAGAAGGAAGCCTTATCCAGTAGGCAACTATCAGGCCAGGTGATTAACAATAAATAACCCTGCTTTTTCAATCGAGCTCGCACATATTGAACCTCTTATGTACAGAGTTCCCTAAAATCGTGATGGAAATACTTCATCTAGCTGTTGGTGGTTAAAGGAGAGCTCACAGGATTTGCAGATTTTTTATAAAAAAGCAATGTGATGGGAGAGTTTTATGATTTAGATGTGTACAAACGTATAAACAGATGTATACAAATCCCTAAACTGAGCTACAAAGAGCTTTGGATAATTTTGAACATATCTAATATGATAAGGGGGAAGGGAATTGCAAGATGCTCTATTTCAAACATGGGAATGGCTTTCTTATTAGATTTTGAGTGATTAAAAGTCCAGTACAATAAAACATTATGAAACGAAGCATAAAGCAAGCTGAAGGTACTTTGAGTAAAAAGAGCTTCAGATCCATCTCTGATAGAAGAGAATAGAATAATAACCCTGCCTACATAAACCCAGGGTTTTCTGGAGGTTTAAAAAAACCGAGAGGAAAATTATTCAGGAAGTTCTTTATACTTCTATTGTCTTGCCCTGCATGGCAGCATGAAAGAGAATACAAAGAGAAATGGGCCAAAAGCCATGTTCATGTAATCCTGAGTTAGCAGGCAGTAGATTAAATTTACACCTAAAGAATATGCTTCTCTGATAACAGTAAAAAAGTGCATTGTGAATTAACATGAATATTAAGCATGGCAAGATAAAAACACATCTCATTTCTGCACACAAAAATATCATTGTCTAATTTCCTTTGAAATGTGTCATAAACATGCCTTTTATTCAGCATTTTGAAATAAAAATATATCACATTACATTTCTCAATAGTATAGTTATACAATTCAATGGGGGATGCAATGTCATGATTTAATAAATAGCATAAAAATTAGTAAAATAATCTAATCTCTGTTGTCTCTTATTTTCAGTCATCACTGTGGATGGAATAGAGCAGGAAAGGAAGATTAATTTGAGGCTTTATGCAGATATGGGTCAGTAGTCCACAGCTTTACTGTTTTTTTGTAGGTGCTAACATGCTTCAGCACAGAGACATTCACTGAGAATGAGACAGTGATTGTAAATGAACCATAAGCTTTCCTGAGCAAGCAGCAGTAGGAGTATGTGTCTCCTTGCAGGTGGCACCCAGACGTGATCAGGTCTGCTCTGCTCACAGGGAAGTGCACAGCGTGCTTCTGTAGTGCCTGCAAACAGGTATTTCTGAGTCATATTTTTGTCTTGACTCATATTTTTCCTGGATTTAGGACTGGCTTTGAGATAAAATTTAAAGTCTTATGATGTATATGCACCTACAAGGTCTGGCTGGACTGTACTCACTGTCCCATATTGCTCCACTGCCATTTGACACAGCCGCAGTCCATCCGATACAGAAGCAGCCTGAGCTTGGACTGGTGTCAAGCTCAAGCCCTCAGATATTTTCTAGGTGTCTGCTTACACACATTTAAGACTCCTTTGGAGCTACAGTACTCCCAATGACCCTCAGCTTCTCGCAGGTCCATAATTTAATAAGTACAAGCTACGGTAAGTAGAGCTGTGCAAGGCTCTGTCTCACCGTATATTTTTTCAGAGGAACATGTTGTCTGAACGCCTACACCACTATTCCAGGCACTAGGCATGTTGAATTAATTACAGGCATTTGATGGTACCCAAATGAGTCAGTGATTCAGCAGCCACATATGATCCCTTCTACTTTCATGTAGCAAAGGCACAGCCTCAGCCTGAATCTGAGCTCTCAGCAGTTTTGACGTCCCTAGTGCTACACCCGACTTCCACCATTACACCTGTGTGGAGAATCAGATATATAAATTGCCATAGTGCTCTCATGTGAACTGCTGTTAACAGATGGCATTTTTCCTGTCTAAAGCATGTGCCTGTAGCTGGTCTCTTTCACACTTCTCCACACACACACACTTTTGGAGATTTTCATCAGTTATTCACTCTGCAGCCTCAGGTTGCCATCAAGTCTGAAAGTCACTGCACTGTCCAGATGTTTGTAAATTTGTTATGCTACCTGTTTAGCCTCTGGCCTAAAGATTAAAAGCTGCTTCAGGGTTCACTTCAGTCCTAATAATGTAACTGTGTGATACATTAATATGCTCTCTCTGTCATCACACCAGTGATGACAGAGACTTACAAGGGCAGGGTGCTGAGTCATGAAAGACATCTAAGGGCAAATCCAGCTCTTAGGAGAAAAACTAGGCTGGACATAGAAAAACAATTTTGAGTTTGAAATTTGGGTAAGAAGTCTTCGTCATCATAAATTCTCTAAAGTTAGTGTAGAGATGGTTTCTTTAGAAAGCAATAGCTGTGATTTATCTGGGGAGGCACTGAGAGAACTCTGTGGGTACAGTTTTGGTATGAGATCAGAAGAGCTGCAGCATTTAATTGCTAATAGGTGTTATTCCTTAACGTTAATCACAACTAGACAACTTGCAAAGCAAGCCACTCGTTTTTCATGTCTAATATGCCATGTTATAAGAGCCTGACCTGTGTCATACATCCTGGGCAGAATCTGTGGCCCTGCAAGGTGTGCAAGCAAGGAAGGTGAATGCTGTCACATAGCCAGAGACAGGAAGTTATGAGGCAGTTCGGGGAAAGAGTAGGCAAAAACAGAGGAAAAAAGGCTATGACCCTGCTAGTACCATTGCCTGCAGCAGGGGAATGGATACTCAGGACATTCCATATCATCAGTGAAAAAGGAAGGAAGGTTTCTACTAGGACACGAGTGAATGAAGCAGCAGTAACAGACCACAATTTTTAGGCTTTCTTATGCCCATCCTCCCCTCCCACATCAATTTCCCTTTGACTTTCCATTCCAGCTCTACTACTTCTTCCTTCTCATCCCCTTTCCTTAACAGGAAGCAATGCAATGTTTCAGCCCCTCATCTCCAAGGTGGCAAAATTCGGTTTAGCCCACACTGCTTGAGAGCCTTCAGGCAGCTCTGACGTTCATTCATGTGATGTATAAAAGCCTGAACAATCATCTGACATTGTCAGAGCAAGTGCAGATGAGTTGACTCCCTGAGGCAACCCAAGACAATGTTTGCTGAGTCTCAAAAGCTGTTTACCATGAAAACATAGAACTGCTCCATGGAAATCTGATGCTGTGCCTTGCATCACATGAGCACTATGTCAATGTTGCTGCTTTTTTTTTTTCCTGTTTAATCTGTCATGCTTATAAATTATTTACTGAATAAAGGTTTCTGGATGGAACAACTGTGATGTTTGCAATATCAGCAAAGACCTGTACTGGACTGCCTGGGCAGAATCCATGGGCCAGTGAGGTATGCAACCAAGAAGGGCGAATGCTGCCACAAAAAGTCAAAAATGTGTATTAATGATTTATCTGCCTGTCCTATGCTGGCATTTAAAAAGCTTGAAAGTAATTTATATACAGCTCAGAAAACCTTTGTGCTAGTCAGATACTGTTGGTGGGAACATTTGAATCGATGCTGGATGAGCTGTTGACTTTAGTAAAATTATTCATGAGATTTGCTCCATGTGAAGTTTGGGATCAAAATCAAACTGTGTGGGGTTTGCATTAAACATTGTGTTATTGTTGGGCCTCATAGGGCGAAGTTAGCAGAGAAGAATAAATTAAGATTCTTGACTTGTAACCCTCACCACTCCAGCTTAACTCACCGACGCTGCAGGCTTTATATTCAGGGAATTTTACTCCTCTCTCTTCCCCAGTTTATATAAGGGAGCTGCATCTGGCCTTCGTCCCACCCTGATACTACTCTGTGTAGACATTGCAAACCCTGAGAAAGGAAGGAATGTTTTTTCCCTCTGTGTTATCAGTGAATTTAGGGAAACGTGATGTTTCCTGCATTCCCTCCTGCAGAGCAGTCCCTTCAAACGAGTGTGTGCTGAGGCACAGCTGAGCTGTGCAACATCTAGTTAATGACAGCTCTGTAAGGGCACCTTTCTCTGGGGTTCACCCTAGGGGTGGTGTTCTCAAGGATGCTGCGTGTCTGTGACTATTCAGCTGTTTTCAAGCATCTAGATTTTCACAGAAACCTCATGGAATGCATATGTTCCTTCTTTTCAGATGAGTCATCCCAGAGGACTGCCCATGGTCCTAGCTGGGGGCAGTGAGAGGGAGATTCTGCAAACACATGTTAGGAGTAACTGCAAAGGTTCCATCGACCTCGTAGGCAGAGAGACCTCGGGGTCTGTTTGAGGGCTCCAGGGCCTCAAATCAGCGGTTTTGTTTCAGAAAAACATGAGACCTATTTGTTTCATAAAGGGCTGATGTGTAGGCCCAGCCTTTGACCGAACTTCTGGCTGTAAAGTTTAGAGAAAACTATGCCACCCTGATGTGAGTTCCTGAACTTCCCTGCACAGGCTGGGGAACCCTTTCAGTGATCCAGTCCTGTGCATTTCTCTTTTGTTTTCCTTAGAAGTATTCAGCCTAAAACAATACAGAAGTTTCCAACAATAAGGGGATTTTCAGCTCTCTGAGCTTAGTCATTTCCTGTTACTCAAAAGAAGAAAATGTGAAAAAGTTCCAATTTAAAAAGTCTTTGGCAGGTGGTCCAGCCAACATTTATATGTCTGTTTTTACAAAGTACTAAACTTCATAGCAATAGGAGTGTTGCCTGCCTGTGAAAATAGCATGATATTTTAGAAAAATTGTTCAAACTGGCATAGTAAATAACTTTGAACATCACATAATTTGCAGTGGACTTCGATGTTTCCATGGCAACAGGGAATGCTTGTCCTTGTTTTGTCTTGCTAGATATTACAGGAAAACCTGTTGAACAGTTCCAGTCTTACAGTTTATATTCTAACTACGATTGCTACAAATTGCCCAAACGTGCAAGAATTCTGATCCAAAGGCTATATGGACTGCAGCTTTGAGTACTAAGCACAGGTTTAACAAAGTTTTTACTAATACTGTGGCTTATATTAAGTTCAATTTATCTGTGTCTCAGGGTTGAAAACTTCAGTTAAAGAATAAACTTCCTAAACTAAGAAGTAGCACTTTTATTGATCAATTAAATGGGTTACATACACCAAATACGCATAGATCTTACTGACATATGAATTGTCTCAATGTTTTTTGCTGGAAAAGAGATTCTTTCTGATCGGACTTGTGCATATGTGCAAAAGTACTTGCGGAAAATGCTTTGGGCTCTTTCTCATGCTGGATTTTTAGTGAGTATTTTTTCCTCATAGTTTCAAAATACAGCTTCACAGTCAATTGTATTCAATGTTGACGTTATTTGACAATATTCTTTTATGAAATGTCTAGAAGTGTTGTGCTATAGTGTTTGGCTCAAGTAATTATCTTGCCCTGATTTGGTTATCAATTTCAAATTATATTAAAAAAAACACCTTTTGATAGAGTCCTAGCATCATAGCTGATTTAGGCTGCAAAAAGGCTCAGGAGGTTGTCTTGACCAGTTTAGTCGAAGTAAGAAAAACTTCAACTTTTGCTCAGGTTTCTTTTGAGTATTTCCAGATGAGTTTTGCACACCTCCAGCAATGGATACCATGTAGCAACCATGTCAGAGCTTGGAGAATAATTACCTGTCTTGCCTGTTTGCCTTTCCTTACACTGACATCCAATGTGGCCATCCATTTCCGAAGACAATTGCAGAGACTGGTGAGAAATACACATTTAAACAATCCCTCCACTACTGAAATTATATCAGCTGCCATTTTGAACATCTTTTACTTATTTTACACAAGTCCTTCAGTTAACATTCTGTTTCACTGCAAGCAATGGGAATTTTGCACATCATTCGAATCATTCCCTTTTTCTGTCTGGAATGGAATTATCTATTTTCAGCAATATTTTTCTGTGAGCTCCTTGAACTTAATGTACATCTCAGCTAGTCTTGGTTCTACCTTGATTTCATTTGGTTCTGTTCTGCAAATCAGCGTGCTCCTCCTTTCTACCAAAATGATGATGCAAAATTAGACACTTATGAGTCAAGTGTTTTAGATACCTGTTCTTCAGAAAATGTCTTGTTAGGTATCCTAATTATTAATCTGCACTACTGGGGGAAAATAATATTCTTTAATTAGAAAGTTTTCATCCTTTTTTTTCTATACTGGTTTTAGAATATGTTTTCTCCAAACGGAGTTCCGTAAACTTCAAGTAATAGAAAATGTTTAAAAACTCTCCTCCTGAAACTGCAGAAGCATAAACAGTCACCACAATTACAGAAATCAGGAGATGAAGCAGGATTAGCATATTAAAGCTTGCCTGATTGCTTTTTCCTACAGTATGCCAAAACAAGATTAGAACAGCTGATTCAGGAGTGTCCGAAAGAGACGCTTTTTCCATGTCATTTTCTTATCATATGACTCCTGCAAAACACATGTCCTAAAACAATAACAAACATCCTTTATGGTTCTAAGCAGCCCTTGTTCTTTAATCAGATGATAGTTATTTGATCTAGACATCCTGAACCAAAATAGTTTATGTGTTTTCTTTTTTACAATTACAGCATGTTTTATAAGAAGGTGTAAGCAACTGCGGACATGGAAAGTAAGTAAATACAACAAAATAAGTGGATTGTGTAAGTTGAGCAGATGTTCAGAATTAATGCCTAAACTAATTGGCCTCTAACTTCTGATGTGAAAGTAAGGAAAACCATTACAGCAAGAATTACTTTAGTATGCATTTTTAATCATGTCATTTGTTTAGTATCATTTTGTCTCATATTCAAGACAGAAGATTATATAAAGGTTGATGAATACACATGTGCTTAAACACAACAATCACTTTTGCAACAAAACTGTATGCTTTAGGAATGGGAAAGCCAAACATTAAAAACGTAAAAACAAGACAGCCCAAGGAAAGTCTTCCCCAACTCTTAATTTCTTAGGTTATGCAATATGATTTCATTAATTATCAAGAAAATGGGTATTTTCTCTCAAATCCATGAACAAAATAAAGCCAAATTCAATTTTTGGTGTAACTGAACTGGCCACAAAAGTGCTGATCATTAATGCAGTTACTATATGAGTAAAGATGTGTAAACATTGTAAACATGTAACATGTAAAGAGAAAAAGAAATAGAAACCTATATCCAAGCAAGGGAGCTTTTTCCAGAGTGGGAATTGCCTGTAGCATATTTGCTTTCACAACTCTTGCTGTAATAAGAACTGGTTCCCAATTTGATGTAAGTTGCCATTACATTAGAAATAATAAATATTATGTAACAAACACACGTCACATACAACAGAATAATGCATATACAAAGGAAGACATATATGGAAATATAAAGAAAATTCAAATGAAAATTTGCTATTTCACCCTGTTAAGCAGATTCTCTAAACATTTTTCCACTTGGAATAGTCCATGGAAGCACACATAACCTCAAAAACTTCAATTTTCTTGCATACACTGGGCTTAATCATTTAAGAGTATAGGTACCAATTTCATGTTATGTTTCAGAATACTAAACAAGTCACAGACCCAAGTATTTCCCATTGAAGACAAAGGAGATTCTTAGCATGGGATTAATTTAATCTGATGCAAGTTGTCAAAGCTGTTTTTCTAAGTACACTATTAGATTAAGAGAGGGAAATCAGCACTTTCGGGGGGCCATCTGAAGATGGATAACAAAGTGTTGTGGAGTTATTCACCTTGCAGAAGTATCTACCTTTCTCCATATTGACTGCAAAGAGTGATAAGGGACTTTTAGGCAGGTGACTTGAAGAGAGAGAAGTCTTCAAGAAGTGTTAGATCAGGTTTAATCTATGACATATTTGTTTTTATTTCTTATGAGTCTGTACTTCCAAGAAGTGAAATTCTGTGAAAAGCAAAACGAAAAGTTAAAAATTAAAGAAGTTTTTAAAAATTGCTTGTGGTATGAACAAAATACCGTACAGCAAGAGTAGTCAGGGTTTTACATCTTCTTCTTAGAAAACCGGAATAGCCTTCTGCCCTTGTGTAATGGTCCTTCAAAATTATAACAACCAAACTTCATAATGCCATTCACTGTCACGTAGTCTAGAGATACTTTCACATAGCATTAAGAAATGTTAAAACATCTCTCCCTTCCCACACTGAGAACGTGTATGAATCCTCCCCCAGTCCGTGTTTGTTTAGAATACATTTTTATAGCAAAGATGCAAGCTCAATAACATGCAGTGATTTATCTTGGGAATAGAAACTGAACTGTAACTGCAATGAAAGCAATATGGCAGGAAAATAAGGGATCTGGACCATCTGGGTGAAAATATGTGGCTTTGAAAAATGTTTAGAGGAAAGAAAATTGACATATATCTGGAAGTGAAAAGCTCTGCATTCAACTGAGAGTTTTGTCACTCACTGATTGACTTTATTCATGACACTGATGATTGCTTTTCAGTCACATAGTGCCCACCTCTTCTTTACAGTCAAGAACTGGGGAAATGGGCTAAAACTTTGTTTCCCCATCTGGGGATGATGTGTAATCAACAACTTTTTAATAATTGTGAAATAAGAACTGATGGATCTTTTTAGTTATCTTTGCCTCACAAGAAGTTATTTAGACAAATTTTTCCATTAGCAATACTGTTACAGTGCCACTTCCCTCTCTCAGCTGTGCTATTTCTGATTATGATATGAATATAATAATGAAAATAATACCCCTCCACCTGAAATTCAGGAGCATTATTCCCATTAAATATTCACTTAACTATATAAAAAGTTTAGTTTCATTGTTCAGTGTTAGTCATTTTTATATTCTTACTCATATAAATGTAAAGTGAAAGATGAATTATTAGTGTTTACAAATAAGGTTGGAGGCTTTTCAGTGCTGAAACAAAAGTCAGGTTTTTGTGTCTCACTGGAAAATAAAGAGGAACAGGTTTGTTGCTAAAACAATAAAAGTTTACTCTTATCTCTCTTCTGCTTTTTGTGGTTTGTTATTGCACTGAAACTCANGTGGGTAGAGTCCTTCACAAATCTTCGTTCGCGAAGCCTAGCCATGATGATGATGATGATTGCACTGAAACTCGTCTGGTATTTACCAGGTGATAAAAAGGACAAACTAAACTCTACTATACTGGAAAACTGTGAAACTTTGTTGTCATTGCTGATACCAAACAAACCTGCGAAGTTGAATAATGTCAGAGATCCTCTGAAGACAAGCAAAATCCAGAGTTTTCATAACAAGTGAAAAGTTTGTTATTGTTCAAAATTCTAAGCTGGATTCTGATAGGATTTATGCTGAACTTCTGAGAAACTCACATGAAAGTCAGTAAAACTGCAGTACTCTTCATGTTTGTAGATAACAGGGATTGCCCAAAAGGTACTGAAACATGGGGCCCCAGCAGGGGTTGGAAACTGAGATCTCTGCTTTTCAAAGCTGCACCTTCATCGGCAAGCCAAGCAGTTATCATGTGGTAAAACACTTCATGGCAACAACTTATGTATCAACAATTTCAGGTCACATAGTTTGCCCACTCAGCACTGCACAGTTAACATACTTTCATTTCACTCTTGAATCAACTATGGTTATGTGTTTAAAATGATCTAATACAGTCCAAGGGAGTTTATTTCTTTTGAAATACTACAGGATCATCCACTTAACTTAAATATCTTCAAAATATCCAGGAGCTGTTCACCTCATGCTGTGTGACAGCAGAGCAGTCTCCATTAAATGAATTCCACAACACACAGGTAAAACAAAGATGAGGAAAAGTCAGAGCTGTTGCTTCCCAATCTTATCATCCAACACCACACAGAACAGTTGATCTTCACAGGAGGAAAAATAATACTTTTGGGATGTATATAGTGAATGTATCTGAATCCATCCCAGATGCATGCAGTAAGTCAAGCATCAAACTATCAACCTAGAGACAAAAAAATTAAATCCCATCTTTAGCTAAGGTGGATTTTAATTAATTAGAAATCCCTAAAACTTACCATACATCTCTATGTCTCAGAAACAGCTATGTTTCAGCAGAAAATCTAAGAGCCTGTTTTAAAGATAAGGAAAATTGCAGTAGAAAAAGTAGAAACTCCTTTCAGAAGGCAGGCTAAGACAGTCTAATGAAAATTCATGGGGCCTTCTTCAAGTTTTGGTTACCAGTGAAAGTCAGGCAGAATTTCACAGCCTAAATAGAAACCCACAAAATGAATATCTTGCCTGAGGGAGTTCCCTTCTCCAAATATCAAAATCTCTCTGAAAACAATAAGTGTGAAGATATACTCAGGTTTTGCTGAGAATAAACTGTTACAAACCACCACTTCCTCTCTCCTGCTTCTGTTCTACAATATCCAAAGTACTAGCTAAGCATATGCAGACTTATATGTAGACACTGCTCCCAAAAAGCAAAAGAGGAGGAGGAATCACACATAGTTGAGAATGCAGTAAAGGAGTCAGAAATGTGGAGAAAGACATAAAAGAGGAAAAAGAAACAAGGGGATCTCCCTGGATTTTCTGTGTCCCCAAATGAGGCTGGGGACACTTCCATTGCCACAAAGGCCAGGGAGGAGGGAGAATGAGAGCTGAGCAGCACCCTTCCTGGAATCATTGATGTCCAGTGCTGGCACCTAGCAAAACCAAACCTGGAGCAGCAGCACCTTGAGTGATGCAGCTGAGGGAAGCAGTGCCTGCCTGTGCCTCTGAGCAGAACATTCACCCAGCAAACCTTGCAGCTGGAACACAAGTATTCCAGAGGCAAGATACTACTCTTTGAGAAGATATCTCTCATCTTCCAGCTTAACTTCTATTGGCATGCTTGCCCTCTAATTTCTGCAAAAAATTCAGTCAGGAATGTCACCTCTGGAAGACGTTCACAACCAAGACACATCATTTGATACAATGAACAATATAAGTGCTTACTAGTTTTCAGTTGTACCTCCCATATCATTCATACAGAAACTGTGCTTAGGAAGAGAAAGAATACAAATTTGTGACCACTACTAGTCTGCATAATTTGCTAACTATTCTGGTTGCTTCTGCAATTGATTTAATATTTTTTAAGGAAGATTTTTGCATGCTGTTTCTTTCCTATATTCAAGTAGCACATAATGTTTAGATATACTTTCCATGCCTTTTAGTCTAAGAGAAACCTACCTGGATTTAGTTCTATTTAAAAGGAGAAAATACAAAGAATGCTTACAAATTTATTCTGCTAAAGGAATCTGATTTAGTGCAAACATTTTCCTTAAGCAGAGCAGTCAAAAGAACAACTCGTGATCAAACTTATGAATAGTCTTCTCTCCACATACACAGAACTCTTTTCAGTTATATATAATACTACAAATGAGACAGAATCCTTACATGCCCTACAGGAAAAATATGACAACTGATTATGGGAATTAAATATTATTAAGCTACAACAGAGTAAATATATCAAATGAATATCCAAGAACAAGAGACACACCAAACTATGAGAAACAGAAACCCGGCTTAAGGGTTATAAATCAGCTTACCCAATTTCTTTGGCTTTATATGTAGCAATACCCCTATGTAAAAGGAATTATAAGAGCTCATTTATGCACTGAGAAATTATGGAAGGGAGTTTACAGCTCCTTATACAGCCAATCACTTCTCATGAGCAGTATGCAAGGCCTAACCTTTTCCTGATATCCTAAGGAAATTTTAGAGAAGCTTTTCCTCTCAGATATGCCCCATAGAGCTTTCTTCCATCCATCTGCAGGATTTGATCTATATCCACAGACACTGTACTGTCCAGTCTCCACTCAGGGATCTTATGGACAGTTACATGTTCTTTCTCCTCAATCTCCAGATGTGACAGCAGAATATTTTTATTAAATTACTAATGCTTGAGTGCCCTAAAAAATACAACATAAATACCTCTGGAGTTATTATTTGTGTATAATGAACACAGAATCTGCAGCTTTGCTCAACCATGCCTTAGTTGCTAGAAAAGCTAACATGTGCATACTTCTGTATCTGTTACTAAAATATTTCCCCTCTGATCCTTAGCAGTATGATCATCCTAGAGAAGAAAGGCAAGCAGCTCAGAAAATTTCTAAAGAAAAACAACATTTTACACACTGTAAGTACAAAAGCTCTTTATTTTTCACTACAGAGAGGCAAAGATGCTCAATGAAAAGAACTGGAACCTTAAGAATCAGTCACAAAAAGGTGGAAATGGAGATTGATAGTGAAAAACACATCCCTTCAAGAATGGAGAAATAAAAAATGAAAAATAACAATAGATAGAGCTTTCTGGCTTAATTCAATCAAGTCCTACAGTGAAATCCACCAATCTTACCTTTCTTCATCAGTTACATTTCTCATTTATTTAGCTCATTAAGCATTAAGAGAGATTCAGTAAGGTTCATGGTCTCTATCAAATGGCCTCCAAAGCAGACTTGATTTAATTAGCAGACTAACTTTACAATTTAGCTGTAATGGACTTCCTATGTGAGATAATATCCTGTCATTTTATCCCATTGCCAATATAACCCACATACTGTTGTTTTCTGGTTTGAATTCCATATAAATGCCTGAATTTCTAACACCTTGAAAATTATGATGAGTCTTTCCACTAATCTTAATAGGCTTTTCACAGTGTTAGAGGGCTCAAATGCAACCTGAGGAAGAAAGAACTGTTCTAGAAGGCTGGTGTTTGCTATTCTGCACAGAAATTATTTGATTAATCCCTAGGGGAATGACTGAACTAATTGGAAATTGTAAACATGAAGGAGATAACTGAGAAGTGCTAATCCATGGTATAAACAAGTAAATTTGCCAAAAGAAATCTGACTGAGAAATATCACTTCATGACTGGCTGCTGAGGTGATTCAATCCTCTGTGGCAGATACAGATTGCTCCCCCTTTATGGAGCAGGTGTTGAGAAAGCTCTTGCTGACAATGTAGTGGAGAGACTGAAAGCTGAACAGGCTTACAAATAAAGAAGACAGCATTTTCCATCAAGATAACTGGATTGATGTTTGAGGTAAAGCACAGAGGAACCACCTTTGTCCAGCAATTCACCTTTCAGTACACATCTTCACTGCCCCTTTTCTCTCAACTGTCCAAAGCAGTTTCCAGTCACACTTTTGACCTTTCTGCCTCTCTCTTCCATTCTCCACATCCACAGAATATGTCCTGCACCCAGGTCCTCTCTTTCTCCCTCCTAATTTGACCCCTAATTATCTTTTAGCACTACTCAAGGTCCCAGTAGCAATTAAAATGTCCTTCTATTAAGCATTCTCCAAACACACACAAAAAGTGTACCTACCATGTGTTAGACAGGTCAGTGACTGAGCATGATTGACCATGATTGAGCATTGAAATCATAATTCTTTAAATTTTTTATACATCATTAAAATTTGGAGCAGTTTTCTGATTATTTTCTTCTTGAGAATGCATTCTTATTTTAAATTTGAAACTTTATTTTGAGGTTCCTATTCCTTTAAGCACTCTATAGAAATTCCAGAATTTTAAAATAAAATTTCAATAGCTCCACTTTCTAGGAAGACAAAATTTGGGTTTTCTTATGAAAATGTAAATCAAAAGTGATACACCATTCTATATATAAAATTAAGCAGTTATTATTGTTTAAAAAATCACATTTCACTGATAAATAGTAGTTCAAGTCTAATTCTGTTATGCAGTATTGTCATGCTTCTTCTCCTTATGAATTACAGCACAGCAGTTTTTCACCAGGTGCAGAGCTGAGCTCCGTGGTATCCATTACCACCCTGGAGGTAAAAACACTCACAAAGAATAAGCTGTTCAAAGCTGTTGGGATATTGCCTTCTCACTGATGACCTTTCTTCAGAGCTCTGAACACATTCTTCTGCTTTGGATGTCTACGCCTAGAATCTGTTTCCTAAATCAGTGGCAAAAACATAAAGCAGTTAACCAAAGCTTCTGCGAGGTCACTGGCATGGCTTTCTGTCCCAGAAGTACAGTGTGTAGCCCTGGTTCTCCAGCCCTTATACAAGTTTGTTTTTTACCATAAGGAGCATCACTGCATGGCTCATGCTGGTTGCTGTTTCAAAGACAAAAGAATATCTAAGCCTTTGTCAACAGCCTCTTGTTTGCACCTTACAAGAAAAGACAATTTCACAAATTCCTGGAGGAAAATAAGGTCTCAGAAGAGAACGTTTCCTGAAAGCAATACCATTTGGTCTTGGTCCTGTGGTTACTTCTCATGTGAATGGCAGCCTCTCATTCAACATTTAGAAACAATAGGACTGTTCTGCATGAGGTAGATTTGAAGATGTGTGATCATATGACTGTGTATACTACTAAGGAAGGATTTCCAAGGCAGCCTGAAGCACTTATGCACCTAAACCAAATAAAAATTCATTACTTGATTCCTACATGTCTTGGATGCCTTTGAAATATATGTATATATAAAAGCATTACCCTTTAATTAGATATCTTAATTATACCTAATAACAATTATTATAAACATTAGAGTCTGTTGTAATACTTCTACTTCTTTGCCAGACTTCTATATTCTCATATGGAAACCTTACCTCTGTTGTAAATATTTTTTTTCCTGTAAAAGACATATTACAAATTAGCAGGAGAAAAGCTGAAGATGTCATCAAAAATTTATTCAGATAACAAATTAAAATAATTTTAATAGTCTTGAATTTTCATTTGCTCATATTCTTGGGTATAAACTTTGTAGGATTTAACTGGATAGATTTTTCTTCTTTTTATTAGGCCAACGATTTTGTGTCAGTTCTTTGGCCCTATCAGAATGAAATTCATCACGTTTCAGAAGTCTAGAAGTTGGATATTCCAGTTCAAGCTATTCTCATTCCCCTAGCAGTCAGTAAAGAGACACAGGCTTCCCTAGAGGGCAGTTTATCTGATCTGTTCTAGACACCTATCTCAGAAAGAGATGAATTGCTGTCTGGAGATGGTATTTCTCTCCATTGACTATTAAAAGAGAGTGTAGTAACTGTCTTAGTCACTTTGTAACTTAGTTACCGTGTTGGATGCCGAAGCCAGGGCAGATGGATCTCTTGTTAGGTGACATTTTTACTTTTACTACATGCCAGGTTCAAAAGAGCATTACAGGCAAATCAATGTGTTTGTCTGCTGTCCCACTTTCTATATATGTACATGTGAACATCTGTTTTGGAAGCTAATGAAAGTAGTTCTTCAGATTCTTTCCTCAAAGTTGTTTTTAGCAATTTTTCCATATATAGTAAATGCCAGATATCTGTTGAGATATTCTGTGCAAATGCATGCTTGCCAATCCTTGTAAACCTGTTCTATCATGAGTTCCCAGTCTTCACATTAAAGCAGGATAATGCCAAGGTGCATGTACATGCAAGCAAGGAATGTAATAAATTATAAAGTGCCAAATAAAATTTAAAAAAAAAAAACCTCGAGGGAAGAAAAGACAAATTTATTTTTTTTAAATACAAGAACACAGAGTGCTAGAGGCTGAAATCTTTCAAAACCAAATGCACTCTGCTCAAAATGTTCAGACATGGGAAAATGAATAACATGAGATTTTGATAGTTAACATACTGGAGCAAAACATCGTGAACAGTGTTGTGGAGTAACTCATTAACTTTTTCTGCCCGTTTTGAAAGGTTATATAGATTGTTGCACTACTGGCCTTTTGCATCTGGTGCTTAAGGTTTAGAACTCCCCTGTTCAGTTTTCACGACTCTAAAATCTTGATTACAACAGTTATGCTACAATAGAGAGGGGAATAAAAAATGCCTGCTTCAAACCAGCCCTAGGGCTTTATAAGCAATAGAGAAAGTAACCTAAGAAGAGATGGAGGATGATTAAAGAGGTTTAAAGGGAAGTGACTGCAATATGGAAAGCAGCCCCTGCCATGAGTCTTCAAGTATAATATTGAAAGATGAGAAACACTTGTTTTCTATCAGTATTTTCTTTCAGCAGTTTCATTTAGTTCTACCATGTCTGAATCAGAATTGAAAATACTAAACGACTATCAGCAGGACCAAAAGGTTCTACATCACTAGCACTGTCATCTGCTCTGCAGTTACATATTGACCATAAAACACTGAAAAAAATTAAGGAAGTTTGAGAAGGAACATAATGTTTATTCAGGCAGCAGTCTTCAGACATAAGAAAACAGCGTAGATTACACAAAAGGATGGAATAATTACTCCCTTTTCTGATAAATAAGGCTTTTATTAACACACCCCAAAAGAAAATTGCACTTTTTTGAATAACATCACTATGTTGACAAATAATCATTGGAAATAGACTATACCACTCAATCTTTTTCTGCAGTACTGATGCTTCCCACATTTTCCTCAGTCTCTATTGGAAAAATTGATTTCTAATTTGATTGTTTAGCAATGCAGGTACTAATCTTGAAGTCCTTGAAATTTTAAAAACAGTTCTTCTGTCATTCCATTCTAAATTCATCTTGAATCTTTACTTAGAAAATGGAGGAAAGACTCAAGTCCTGTATCAGATGGCTGAATTTACGCTACTTGTTCTGTAGATCACAGTGAACTATAGTGAGCGTTGCAGGAAAGAAATTGTATTACTTAATTCTCTGACATTAAAGCCACATGTAAGAGTAGCATTTACTTTTATTTAATTTCCAAACTATCGATTTTTGAGAAGTGTTCTGAATTACAAGTGTAGCGACTGCTCCATCAGAGTCATCATCATGGCTAGGCTTCGC
>VZRE01006227.1:117160-202544 GCA_013396775.1 Cephalopterus ornatus | reverse complement strand
TTCCCAAGGTCCACAAGGCCTCACTGGGGTTTTTTTTTAATATGAGTAGAGTTGATAGTAGAGAATTTGTTCTTGGATTTATTGGAAAGGAAAGAGAATAAGAGGTTTTTTCTTTTTCTTATTTATATCTTGGTTTATGTAGAAAATCGTATGGAATACTGGGAAGATGATTACTTTTTCAGTTACAACTTGGTTATCAAGGAGGGTCTAAAATCAAAACCACTACAACAATGCAGGTTGTGTACAAAGCTGTACGTGTCAGGTTTACGGGTTACCTTGATACCAGCACAGAGGGCGCCTCGCTGACATCAGGGATTGTTTATTCATATGGTAACAGCAACCAACTACTAAATTCTTGAATACAGGATAAATGTATTACATTGGAAGCAATTCTGAATAGACAGAATAGAAATCGTGGCACTGGTGTGGTATTAAAGTAGAGATCTCTGGTGTGTGTTAGATGATATGTAGTGGTTTTGATTCTAGGCCTTCCTTGGTAACCAGGTTGTAACCGAGAAAGTGACCATGTTCCCAGTATTCCATATGATTTTTTACGTAAACCAGGGTATAAATAAGAAGGGAGAGAAGCCTCTCTCTCTCTCTCTTTCTCTTTTGGTGAATCTGAAGGCAAGTTCTCTGCTCTCAGTTCTGCTCGTGTGGAAGAGTGAGGCCTGGTGAGGCCTTGTAGACCTTAGAAGGTGGAACAGTCATTTAGTGCAATTCTGCTATCTCAAAGAGAATAGTAACATTTTCTTTTGCTAGTTCTTTATTAGTTTCTCCCAAGTTTCGATTATACATATTTGTTTTAGTTTTCCCTTTCCCTTTTCCCTTCAGGGGAGAATATTCGAGATCCTTTTTCCTATGTACATAGTAGTCTAACTGTACATAAGTGTAAATACATATATATATATTTATACAGCTTTAGTTTAGTCATTTCGGCTTTTCACTAACTTTTCCCTCTTCCCTTTCTCTTATATTTATGGGGATGGGGGGGAGAGACTACAAACTGTAAAGTTCGAACATTTGGTGGAAAAGCCAGATCCAAACCATTACACGATAGAACTCTCCACAGTTTGTGACAGAGCTACGATGCCGCTTTTCTTCTGCAGTGCCGAAACCCCTACTTGACCCACAGCACAAACACCGCAGAAGAAGGTCAGAGGAGGCTGTTTGATGTGTGTGTGAGCAGGTAATAAATATGTAAACGCTCTGCTGAAACCATGAGGGTGAACAGATGTAACCCCAAGAACTCTCCTCTGCACTTACATAGGGGATCAGCCACTATGGAGAAGCTGTGGTTTGGGCTTTATACAGAAGAATCATGAGGCTCCAGCTAAGGTGTTTTGCTGGGTTTTTTTTTTTTAAGCCTTGAAACAACAAAAATCTTCAGGAAAGAAAAGACAGACAAGCAGAAGAAAATACATACATTACCACACCTTCTGTGTAGGAGTCTGCAGACACAAAAACTGCTCTCTGCACACATCAGAACAGAACCCCACAGTGAGCAGTGTAGGTGTGTTGGATCTGTTTGGATAAGAATGAGCAGCAGAGTCCCCAGCTACTGCACTGAAGAAAGCCTGCTGACAGTCTGTGTAATTCTTCCTCTCACACACTGCCACACTAAGGAGCTAACTGTGATGACAGTTACTATTTGGAAATATACATCATTTAAAAAATGTTATTTTACTTGCTTAAAAAAATCTCTTCTATAGCATGAGATTTCAATCTCACATGAGACTTCAGTCCTGTTTCCAAATCATTATAAATCACTGGAATGAAAAAAAAAAAAAAAACAACCAAAAAAAACAACATACAAGAGCTTTGGGATTTTTTTTCCCTGAAAATCTAAAAAAAAAATCAGATCACATTTAATGGAATTAATAATCAGTTCTCTCCCTAAACCCTATTAGTCCTACTGGGAAAACTCCAGCTTTCCTCGGACAACAGTTATGAAAACCTGACAAAATGTGTCCCCAAGAGTTGACTGATGCTTCCAGTGCTGTGATAGCTGCTGTCCTGAGATGCCAGCACTCCAGTCAACCCTTTCTCCAGCTTTGTAAGAGATGAGGGGTGTCTCGGGTGGGAGTGGGAGCTTCAGGCAAAGTTTATTAGAGAAGCCCTCCTGATGAGTCATGAGGTGCTCAAAGGACCCCCTTGCTCTCTAAACTCCTTCTCAGAGAGGAGCCTGAGCAGTGCTGGATCCAATTTTAGCCCCAGACTTGGTCGATGGTTTTAAGTACAATTTTGTCCTACAGGATTAAAGATGGCAAACCAGGCGTATTTATATAAAATGAATTATTTATTATGAAAAATTATTAGACAAAAGATCTTGATAGAACTAGTTACTACACAGTATAGAAGCTAAAACTACTAGTATAGTATATTGTACTACGTTAAAGTAATTATATTAAAGCTAGCAAAAAGGAAAGAATTATTAAGTAGAGATTGATGTAACTCCCCCATACCAATGCTCGTGGGCATATCTCTTTCACTTGAGGAGTAACCTTGAGGGGCAACCTCTGCTCAAGGGAGGAATCTCCACACCTACATGCCAAGAAGGTGTACGTTAGAACAACCTACCAAATGAAAGTGGGACTGGACTTTTGCAGTAAGTGATTGACTGCCAGTCACACACCTCCAGGTCAGCTTAGGAGCTTATCTGTCAAATCTTTGCCTCACTATCAGGATGTCAATTTGGAGATGATGTGTGACACTGGTTTTACCATAATTCAACACCCAAACAGGCAAGACAACCCCTCTCTCAGTCCACCGTTGATAGCCTTGTGAAAGGGCATTGCTAGTTGCTTGACCACATTCCAGGGCAGAGCATCTTGCTACAAGGCTTGCTTCTAACCTATTTTTATCAGAAAGCAAGGCTTTGACAAGCATAACACCATAGAGCACTGGTGAAATACAGCCACAGATCAGAATCTGTAGAAGACACAGAGTGTGTCTGTGGGATAGAGGGGGTGAAATGTATATGTGCGTGTGTATATATATATATCTCTCTCTTAGTTTTTCCTTAAGTGAACTACTGCTTAGACAACTTCTAAAATGTAATTTCTTACAACCTGGAGAAGAAATATCTACATTCTTGTTCTTGTTATAAAATAAATGAACCCATAGAAAGACTGTTGGAACTGTCATAGTTAAGAAACTGGGATGTTAGGAATGCCCCTGGAAAATGGATATCACAGATCCACTGTATGTGACTCAGTTTTCCCTCTTTCCAAGACACTTCTATAAGAAAAGAAAGGGTTAGCTTCTATGTTTATTTGCCTGTCTCATCAAGTGCTGAAGGTGCTCTCTGCACCTGAGAAAGACGAGGGAGAAACCACCAGAAGAAACAATGTTCTGTTCCAGAGGTTGCTGTTACCAAGGATGCCCTGCAGAGCGAGCTGTGCAGGCTCATTTTCAGAAGTGCACATGAGAAATCAGACAGATATTCTAAGTTACTGGGAAAGACAAAGCCTAACAGAGGGCCTGTATTTAAAACTGAAATGTGTTTAGTTGGTAAGCTTTCTTATTGAGGACTTTGCTAAAATCATATTCTGGCTGAAGAGCTCTACCTTTTGCAATCCAGATGATTTATAAATGCCAAGTTGTTTTATAGACAGTATTTTCCAAGACGTTATTCCCTGTTTATTGCCTGAATTTTTCTTTAAGAGGTTAACTCTTCATTTTAGAGTTCACCTGCTGTCCATGATGGGGCCACTAAGTCAAGGAGAGGAACTAAGTCTGGTTTCCCATCAAAAGAGTTCTTAACTGAAAGGTCTGGCCCTTGGAACCACCAGAGGAAGCTGGGTGCAGGTACACTGAAAATGTCCCTGCTCACTGCAGGATGGGGATGGACCGGGTGACCTTTAAAGGTCCCACCCAACCCAAACAACTCTATAATTCTAAATATCTCCAGCCTTTGTTGGCAGCACAAGACACTTCAAGAATAAAATCAAACTCTCTTTTGCACTTAGAGATTAAACACTGGTTCTGCCTGCAGTCTCATTCTCAACTTAGCAGCATCACAACCTGTGCATCCAAACAGATGCTTCCATGCATTTTCAAACATCACCTAATGTTATGGCATCTTCCTTTCTGTCCTGTGGGCTGCTCCAAAAAGGCAACTCACTGCCCAGCAGCCAGGACCTGCCACCATTAGAAAAAGCCTCTGAGCTGACAGCTGTCCTGACCTCAGATTCTCCTATGGAGGGAGATGTTGACATTTTAATTAACTCTTCTTTTAACCTTTAAGTGAGCTGATGAAAAGAAGACACAGAAGAGGAGAAAACAAAATTACTGACAGCTACAACTTACACCCTCTCCAGGTTTTTCCTCACAGCTGAGCTCAGCTGCAGTGTCAATAAACTTCACCAACAGCCGGGTTGTAAGTACTGACTTAGGTCATCTGCCGGTGTACATCAGTGAAGCTCCAGTGACTGTTATTTGCACCAGATGATGATCAGGTCTATCAAGTTTGTTCAGCCAGGTTTAGACCTCTTAAAAGGTCAACTAATGAAGAGCTTCCCAAAGTCCTTCAGCAAAGGAGTGAAATCAAGACTTTCTCTAAATGTAAGGTAAACAATATACTTCAGAAAAAGCAAGAATTTTTCTCAGAGCTGGTTAATTAAGCCAGAACTATACCGTACTTCAGCTTCAGCAAACTGAATTATGTGAGAGAGAACCATGCTGCACTCAGCAGCAGCTGTAGCCTGTAAGTAACCTTTATCTACAGACTATAAGCTAAGTGTGGCCAAAGAAAAATGAGGTTATTTCCTCTATTGCCTACAAAAAAAATGGATGCACATAGAATGATAGAATATGCTGGATTGGAAGGGACTCATCAGAGTCATCGAGCCCAACTCCTGGCCTTGCACAGGACACCACAACAATCCCACCACGTGCCTGAGAGTGTTGACCTAAAGCTTCTTGAGCTCTGTCAGGCTTGGTGCTGTCACAGCTTCCCAGCAAATCCTGTTCCAGTGCTCAGCCACCCTCTGAGTGAAGAACCCTCTCCTGTTATCTAACCTGACTCAGCTCCATGCTGTTTCCTCGAGTCCTGTCACTCGTCAGGAGAGTGAACAAATCAGCACCTGCCTCTCCACTGCCACTCATGAGGATGTTGAAAATGACAATGACGTCTCCCCTCAGCTTGCTCTTCTCCAGGCTGGACAGACCAAGTGCCCTCAGCTACTTCTCATAAGGTTTTCCCTCCACACCCTTCAGGATCCTTATGGCCTTCTTTTGGACACTCTCTAATGGCTTAATGTCTTTTTTATTTTGTGTCCCCCCAAAGTGCCCCAATATCGCAGGTGAGGCCGCCCCAGGGCAGAGCAGAGCAGGACAATCCCCTCCCTGGCCCGGCCGGCCATGCTGGGCCTGATGCCCCCAGGACAGGGTTGGCCCTCCTGGCTGCCAGGGCACTGCTGACTCGTGGCCAAGTGGCCACCCACCAGCACCCCCAGGGCCCCTTCCCGGCACTGCTTTCCAACTTCTCATTCCCAGTGGGTCCGTCCATCCGGGAGCAGAATCCGGCACTTCCCCTTGTTGAACTTCCCATGGGTGGGGATTCCCAGCCCTCAGATCTGTAGAGGTCTCTCTGCAGGGCCTCCCTGCCTTCCAGGGACTCAGCAGCTCCTCTCAGTTTTGAGTCATCTGCAAACTTGCTCAGTGTCCTTTCCAGTGCTGTGTCCAAGTCATTGATGGAGATGTTGGAGAGCACAGGGCCCAGATGGAGCCCTGTGGAACCCCACTGGTGACAGGTCACAGTCTGATGTCACCCCAGTCACTGCCACCCTCTGTGCCCGACCCGTGAGCCAATTGTTCATGCAGCACAGGATGTGTTTGTCCAGCTCTGGGCTGGACAGTTTGTCCAGGAGGATCCTGGAAGAGACAGGGTGGAAAGCTTTCCTGAAATCCAAAAAGAGCAGAGAAACTGGTTTCCCCGATCAGCCAGGTGGGTCACCTTGTCACAGAAGGAAATCAGGCCAGATAAGTGGGACTTTCCCCTCCTGAAGCCCTGCTGGCTGTGACCGATGACAGAGTTGTCTTTCAGGTGTTTTTCAATACCTCCCAGAATAAACTCCATAACTTTACCAGGCACTGAAGTGAGACTGACAGGACTGGAGTTTCCGGGGTTCTCTTTGCCCTTCCTGAAAATTGGGATACCATTCACCAGCTTCCAGTCACCTTGGACCTCTGCGGATTCCCAAGAGAGCTTAAAAGTCATCAAGAGAGGTTTTGCGATGACATCAGCAGCTCTTTGAGGATTCTCAGATGAATCCCATCAGGCCCCAGAGATATGTAAGGATCCAGCCTGTCACTAGAAGGTCCAATAGCAGCTGCCTAAGTAAGAACGGAAAACCTGCATAATCCCAGGATCATCAATCAGTGCTTCCCTGAAGCGCTCATCCAGCCTCCAGCAGGACAAGGGGGATTGGTAGCAACCTCCTGAACCAGACACAGTCTATTTCTATTTAATGTTTAATGAAGGAATTTTTTCTACAGATATATCCAGCTATTTTTTTTTTCCAGTTGGAAACTTCTGGCATCTACAATATCTTGTGGTATTCCAGAGTTTTACCATCAACTTAGTAAAGAACAACCTCGCTGTTTTGACCCAGAGCCCAGACCCCAGTTTCATTTGGTTCCTGCAGGATTCTGACCAGGAAAATATATTCACCTCCCAGTTTCCTAGACCTCTTAAGGCACTTGTTGTTCAGGCAAGAGAGTCCCATTTGTTCCCTTTATGGAGCCTGCTCAGTATATTTGATCATTTAGGCTGCGCTTTTATGAGCCTTTTCCAATTCTGTTGTGCCTTTATGAAGATGGGGCCAGAGCTACCCGCAATATTCAAGATGCGGAAGTACCATCATGCAGTGTCATAATGATGTTTTCTGGTTTATTTTCATTCCTCTTCCTAAATCCAAGCAGGCAAGTTGTTGTCTTGAAGACTGTGGGGAATTCAGCTAATCTTTCTTATCCCCAAACCTTGCTCTTGAGGTATAACGCTCAGCTCAGAAGAAGAGCTCAGGATTGCTCCCTTCACCACCCCCATGTACCTCACATTGCATTTACCTGTATTTACCTGTCACTTTTATCACTCAGGTCCTCAGACCTGGATTTTTTTATGTAGCACTTCAGCGAGCTCTCATTTTCGCTCAAAAAACTCCAATATCTCCAGTGTAACCTGCTCCCTCCCTGCTCTTTTTTGGGTCACCTGGGGCACATTTAACACACGTATCACCACAGGCCACTGGGCTACTCTGTCTACTGACGACCTCTCTATGGGAAGAATTACCATTTATTTCTGTGCTGATTTTCAGAAGGAGTCCCCCCTAAAGAATGGTTCTGGAACAGAAACTGTCCTTAAACTCCTTCACAGTGAACCAAAGAGCAGAAATTTAGGCCCATGTGAAAATATCACACATTCTAGGAGTATGAATGCCAAAGGCTTAGTGTTTATACCACCATTATAGTCAAAGGAAAACTGTGTGAAAGCACCACCAGGAGCGGGATTAGACCTTTAATATATGAAGCTATTAAAAACAAAACCAAAACAAACAAATGAAAAAAAAATGCAACAAAACCAACTGACAGACTACCTCAAAGTGATTAACAAAATATCAAAGGATAAGATAATTACTTATGGGAAAACATAATATTTTATATCACAGAAGGAACAAAAAAGGAACCAGCCTGCTGAGAAAATGATCTACATGTATATTGACAGAGACTATTTTGACTCAAAATGGAAAGAACCAGGGCAAAAATGACAAAAGAAGTTATCAACAAAGCTTTGCCATTCAGTCACTAAAGGCAGAGACAGAGAATCTCAAAAGGAAACATAAATCATGCAGAAGAAGAAGTATTTATCAGACAAGAAGGAATATTTACTGTGTAAAATGACTACGCAAGGACAGATAAACACTTTGCTGTACTACACAATTAGATGCATTGTAGCATAAAGCAACCTTCAATATGACAACCCACACAAGCAACAGCATCTTTGCTTTCACTTGGGAATCAAGAGCAGCCAATGCAATTATGTCTGTACTTGAAAACTGAACACAAAAAAAAGGTCATATCGGCAAACTATCACAGTTATCTTGGAAAGAAATAGAATTGTCTACACCTCAGAAAAACGAAACTAAATATATATGGATAGCAATGACCTGTTTTAATGCTTGCAAGTGACCACAGAAAGGGGGAAAACAAGAGGAGAGGTAAGTCTATTAACATAATTCTTCCTACTGCTGTATCTTGTTTGAAGCATTGTGCATTTGGAGTTAATATTTCTGGAGCTTTGCTTTAATTTTGTAGGAAGCAGTTTCAAGAAAGAAAACCAAATACTTAATGTTAATACTTGTATTTATCATTCTTAAGCAGTAACTTGCTTTTTGCTTTCCTTCCTACTATAACTCTCCCAAAGGTCCACATCAGGTGGTAACACAGGGCATTCTTAAATACTGCTCAGCAATTACACCAGCAAAGTGGCTGGTTTATAGCTATTAAGGAAGCAGGAGAACATTTAATTACAGAGATAGTTATCTTTTACCCTGTAAAAGAGGTAATTCTGACCAGGATGCTCTAGCGTAATGACACATTCATTCTGCTTTACCATCTCATTCAGAGTGCAGGCATTAGTAAACTCAAAGAATTAATTGAGTTGGAGCCTAAGATGGGGTTTATGATGCAACGTGGCATTACAGTGGACTACATTTGAGTACGTATCAGTATAAAAGACACTCCAAAACCCCTCAACCTCCCTGTCTGAACAGCAGGTTATAAAAAGGAAGGCAGCTCTGTGCCCAAAAGGTACAAGAATAAAGAGTAAAGGACACGGGAGCCCATGCTTAGGACATCAAGGAGTGCAATTCCAACGACATGAGACATCTTATGCCTATTAACAGCCCAGGACACGCTGCAAAGATTTCACTTCACAAACTAAAGCAAAAACTAACCTAACGTATATTTTGATTTTTCTTTCAGTCCCATAATTACTTCTGTGCTTTATTGAATATTTCTGGTTTCATTCTACTGGTGAACATCACTCTGCGGATGATGGTAGCTACTATTATTGCTTAAAAATAACACAACTAATAACTACTTGTAACTAGGAGACATTGAGTTTTCGCTCCTGCTAACATCCTCCCCTCTTGCTTGTGGTTTTTCTGATATTTTCTAAAACCACACAGGAAAACCTATTGTTGCACAAGATCGACAAGAACACATTTGAACAATCAAATGTATCATCTCTGGAGATTCAGAAAATCCAGGTGTTATTATATCAAGAGTTGGAATTTTTTAATTAAAAAAAGTAAAAAAAAAAAAAATCAATAGCATAATAAAGCCCTGACTTTTTGCAAGTCTAAAAAGTAACTGGGTTGAATCCTAAAGTAATTACTGCTGTAATTTTGTATCCATAGTGAAATGTAGGCATTATAAATGAACTGAAAAAAACTCAAACCAAACCAAAACTAAAAACTCTGCTGCTGAAACATTCAAACTAAATCCCTGTAAGTTTACAGGTAACTATTTTAGTCCTTCCTTAGATTCACAAGATCAGACTTTGCCATGAAGTTAGCATTTAGGCTGCCAGTGGAAAGATGAGTTTCATCAGGAAAGTTAATTATAGGTTCTTTAAAAAGATAATCCTTGAAGGCTTGCTCGCTATTGCCCACCTGTAACTCTATCAAACTGGTATCAAATTCTATCATCCCAGTAAGAGGATGCTGCAGGCACAGGTTCCCCTCCAACCGCTCCTCAGGGGAGCCCTGAGCACAGCAATAAAATACCATTGATACAGGGGTAGAGAAGTGCCAAACCACCCCACAAAATAATGCAGTCTACACTGCACAAAAATACACCAAGCTGAAAATAAAAGGGTCTTGTAAGTGAGATTTATTGGCCTACACAGAGGCAGCAGACCCTCTGTCAAGAAACTGGACTAAAATACAACAGCCAGTAAGCTATTGGTGCTCCACACGCACAGAGTCAGTGGACAAGGGCATCAAGGGTTTGGGAGCAGAGGGCAGAGGCCAGGGAAATGGGTGTAGCTGGTTTACAGCAGTCACAGAAGTTTTTAATAACCACGACAGGACTAGGCAAGGTACAAAAGGACATGCTGCATGTGACAGCAGTGTTCCACGGGAACCGCAGCTTCAGCTCAGCCAGGCAGCGCTGCTCAGGGTGCGCTCACTGCCAGAGCTCAGCAAACATGGCAAGAGCTTCAGTCTGCGAGGAGACATGGGACACGTGGCAGAGCAACATGGCAAAACCCAGAGAGCTGGGCTGCAGCCCCCTCCTCGCTCTGGCTCAGGGTGGAAAGGCATTATGTCCATCCTTGGGAGACACCACACAGCCCCAGAATTTCTGCCTGAATTTAATATATACAAACCTCTATTTGGTGCTCTCTGGACAAGCAATTCACAAACAGCAGGGACTCAAGAGAAATGATCATAAACCAAACCTCTGTCCAGAGCTGTATTTTCCTGACATCAGCTGAAAAAAAAAAAAAAAATGGGAAGTTATACATATTTGCAAGGAGATGAGATACATTTGATATGTCTGAGTATGTCACCGTCTCCTTGATAATATGAGCGAGTATCAATTTAAATTGGCAATTACATTCTGATTTTCAGCAAGACTTTAAGCTGTGCCATGCTCTGTATCAGTGTAAATAATGCAAGGTGCATGTACTGAAATGTAACTTCTCACTTAGTGGTTTCCTGAACACGATTACTTTGCCCTCTGGCTCAGTCTTGCTCAGTGCTGCTGCAGATGCTGAGCACTCGAATAGAGGCTGCCCATTTAATGCTTTCCCTGCCAACAAAAACCAAAAACAAGGAGGGGAAGAAGAGTGAAAGCCCATTTCTGCATTTTCTGGTATGAATGATGTAATAACTCTTTCAAGGTCACAGACTGACTCAGTGGAGTCAGATAGAGCTTGTGACAAGCAGCAAATCCCAATTCACTGGGCCGTATTCTGCCTTCTGTAACTCAGTTCTGAGATCCTCCATGACATTATTTCTTAGGGGATTTTTCATTTCTTTTTAAATACTGTAGTATGACACGTTTCCATTCACTTACCAACAGAACATCATGGCTGGACATGATGGACAGTGAGCTGCCCAACCTAAACCTTCTGGGCTTTGCCGTGTCTCTGTGGAATTCGTACACTTTACTACATGATCCCTTATTCAGTAGATTTTTGCATGTCCTGTAAAATTTAGGAAGCTGCAGACTACTGAGTGGCCCGATTTGTTTTGCTAGTGATGTTTTAATCTGACAGATTTTTGACTTTCCATGCTGGTGAGGCTTTTTGAAGTCAGAATAGGAAAAAACAATCACAGGAAAACTTGGGTTGGAAGGGACATGCAGAGGTCATCTAATTAGTGCTTGGCCACTCTCATCGTAAGACTGATCTGACAGAGGCTATTCCCACCAGTAAATATCTTACAGTAGGCAGAAAAGTTTCTTTCTTCAAATTTCCAAGAAGTGCAAAGACAACTGCCTCAAGTCTCAATGCTCCTGCAAATGTCAACCAGTTACAGAAAATGAACAATAGCATAAATAAAACCCTCCAATTCCATTGTGTTGTTTTCATACACCACCAAGAAGGTTATGGATTTGGCTCATTACACAAGGTAATGAGGAACTGGGTGTATACCTTCCAGAGGAAAGATTTTACACAAATGATTGCTAGAATGAGTCAAAATTCATGTCCTGATACTGAAACGCTTTAATCACAGGCCAGAACAGGATACCCAAGCATAAAAGCAGGTACATGCTTTTAATTATTACAAACATGATTCCAATCTCACGGTTGAATGATCTGTATGTGTGGTGCAAGACAATCATCATCCAGTGCATAATTTAGACCATCACAGAAGACGCTTCCCTGAAGAACAGTTTGCACTGTGTAAAATCTTCCTGTTGATACAAAAGACGACCTCTTTTTTTCCACTTTGAGTATTAACCCCAGAGGTTGTTAATCTTCGATTCTGCTCTTCAAACTAAGCATCACAGTATTAGCTCTCAAATATCTACCTGTCTGCAGATGGTGTTTGTGCCTCTCTGGCAGACTGGGATACTCCAGGATCTTTGGCCAGTGGAGTTTTTGTCAGCTTGGGTTACAACTCAACTGATCAAGTGAAGCAGCAGGTCCTAGCAAACACATAATTGCCATTTTGAGCCATGTAACTTACGTCCCATGACTCAGAGGTCTGGGCAGTATAATGGTCAATACACCTATATACGTTCTATTCCCACCACGCCAGCTGTCCTCACCCAGCCCACCTGCAGTACTCCACTTTCTGCTGCTCTAACTTATCCCCATATCTTTTCATGACCTCTGAGACCCTTCAGACCTCTCTCCTTCCTCGCTCCTGACCATGTACACCCCCTTTACCCACTGGCTCAGCTCCTTGTCTTGGCTTCTCTATCTTGCTCCCTTAGAATGGAAACATTTGGAGGTAGTGACAGTCCTGAGACACTTCAATAGCTTCTAATGAGAATCTCACGCCTAATAATACTGACAACTTCTTAACATATTAACACTGTGATATTATTAACAATTCAACTACTGTAATTCTCACTGCATTAACCATACAATATAAGGGCGTTCAAACGAGTGAAATCTCTCCCTGGCAGAAACTCTGCTCTGTGGCATGCCAACATCACCTTTTGCAGGCACACCTGAGCTACCATGCCCATATTTTAATGCAGCCAGAAGCTGCTGCACTGCATTACTGCAGCCTCAAACTAACATACTGTCTATCAGACAGAGGCAAAAACTTATCAGGAAATAGCATATTATATGATTGCTGCTGAAAGGTCCAACACATTACAGGCGACTAAACAAACAAACAAAAAAAAAAAGTCAGTTTTGAATTTTTGTTTCAAAGGGATTCCCATCTCTCTGGAGTCAGAAGCAGCAACTGCATCTAAAATGACATCAGAATTTCCCTTTGCTCACGTTATTGTTCTTCTTGTAGCAGATCCTATAGAAGAGGCTGACTTTTCTGCTACCAATGCTGACATCTCAAGCTGAGAGCTGGAGAGACAAACTAAACTCTTGACAATGGGTGCCCTAAAAAGGCAGACGGGGCATGGATTTTGCTGCTGACAAATACTGTGCCAAAGATCACTGCCAAGACCCAAACAATCTATGAGATATCTGCTAAAAGGAAAAACTGTCTCAAAGGGGAGCGCTTCTTCCCATCAGGGACATTTTGGAGGATGAGAGGAGTACGCACGAATGGAGAGGTGCACTCCTCAGAGTCAGAGTAGGTGTTCACATTTTTGCACTGTTCTTTCTCTATTGCAGACACGTGTAACTCACCCCAGATATGGGACACTGCTCACATGCCCTGGTAGGAAGGGGGAAAGCTGCATGAATGCCACCAAGGCGTGGGTATCCCCAGGACAGACCCTGCTGCTCCAACTGAATGGGTGCTGTGCCAACAGGAGCTGAATAAGACATGAAATGACTTCAGCTGGGCTAAACATTCCATAGCTGTTACTGCAGCCTACACCAGTGCTGATAGCAGAGGGAGCAAAGACAGCACAGCTCAGTTCTCAGCTAACAAGTTCTGTGCTGCAATAACAGCCTGAAAAACATATTTTTATTTGTAATCTGAAAAAAGTTGCTATCTTTTCCCTGACAGAAAAACACAGCAGACCCTTGAATCACTGCTGTGCCAACCTGGTTTCCAGCAGAATCTAAAATGCCCTAAGGCATTCAATATCTAGCTAGTGGAAGACAGAAAAGCCATTTTTTTAGACAGCCTAATGTGTGCCTAAAAATACCTGCATATTTCAGCTACAATTCAAAATGCTACTTTTGTTGTCAGAATTATTCAAAAAATGAAAATCTGATACTATGAGCATACGTGAACTTTGAATTTATTTTACCAATCACTGCTGTTGTCAAGTCTTTCATCTCAAAAACCACATGCAAGATATTTTGAATGCAACTTGTCACCAGCTTAATAATACTGTTTTACATTTCTACAACCTCTGAAGGGATTTGGGGCCCTTCAGGTTTTGAAGCCACCTGCAGTACCACAGCTGAGACGAGGACACAGGCACAGTCACACATCATGAACCACTGAAAAAGTGACATCTCTCTAAAGCTCCCAAAAGGAGCATGGAAACTGTGTATTTTGCTTCTCAATTTTCATTTCTGTGTAATTCTTCACCTTGTTTTTCTCTGCAGAATCATCAGAGCACTACTAAGAAAATTACAAGATAAAAAGGTTTCTGATGTATTAACTCCCAAGCTGCGTATAAGAAACTACAAATGTTGTTAGAAAACCTGTTTTCTTATTTTATTTCAGCTTAGATTTGCAAAATCTATGAGATCTGAATCTGACTTGACACCAGCATGTCACAAGAAAACCCATTGAAGTCTGAGAAATTACAATTGTGTGAAAGTGGTACATTAACTGAGGTGGAAATCCTCCACCTCAAGGACATTGAGGGCTTGGAGGGAAGAATGAACCGCTTCTGGCTGCCCCGTGCCTTTCTTCAAAGTACCAAGCTCATTCCCTCTGCCAACTTCCTGCTGCAGCAGGAAGAACAGGCGTAAGAGAACAGCTGGCACCCGAGCAGTGCATGTGATACCTGTTCCCCAAAACGAGTCTGCCTATCTACCTGTCTGTCTCAGAAAGCAAAGCCTTCTCGGCCACCTTCTCCCCTGAGACTGCAAACATCATCATACCAGGCAAGAGAACACCTCATTAACTTGAACTTGCTACTAAAATATACACAAGTAAAAAGCAAACTGCTTCCCCCAGTTTAGTACCTTTAGCACCTTTGCTACCTGCTCCTCGTGGATCCCTCTCCAACTCTACACCTGGTTTAGAAAACAGACTGACAGTCCCTAACTCCCAATTCAGGTGTGCCTCCAGAGCAGCAAGGCTCTGCCTGCCTTCATTTAGAGTCCTGGCCACCCATCCCTGTTCAGTTTTCAGCTCCAGTTAGATAATCAGTTGGCAGGACCATGCTATTGACACTTCCTCTCTCTCACATTTGTCACTGGGAGTGACATGTGCAAGGAGTTTTGAACCCAGCACAGCTAACTGCTGCAGGGGAAGGGGGGAAACACAAGTTCATTAACAAATCCAGCTAGTGACATTAAGCCATAAGAAGCTATCTCAGTCTCAGCTAGTCCAAGGGACACCAGTTGCTGGAGGATAAAAGAGTATTTCTGACTGCCAGGCTCAAATTCGTCTGATGTTCTTCCCTAAGGATCAAGGCTGTTGCTTTCCGTACTGCATGTGTGCCCCGAAACCACTACAAACCCTCCCGAAAAAATGTGGAACCAAAACCAGGGGGGATAGGAGTAAATATAAAGGTGACAAATTGAACACTCAGAGAGGAAAAAAAAAAAAAAAGAAAAACAAAGAAAAAAGAAAGGGAGAGAGGAATATTATTTCACTGGCATGATTTTAAGACCATGGTTTCTTGATGAGTGGCAGTAGCAATACCTGAAGGACGATAAAAGGGTTTATTCTGAGGTTTCTTTTTAAATATGAAATAACGTAACACATTATATATCCAGGAGAATAATCCAGAATCCTAGCAGTGAGGTTTATTCAGAGACATAAAATGCACACAATTCTAAATTGGAATAGGGCTTTTAAAGATAATTCTAAGAACTTTCTAAATACAGCAGCAATGTATCCTTTTCAGAATACTCATTCAGAAAAGCTATTTGATTCAGTGGGATTCTCCTTTCATGATTTCCCATCTTCTTTCTTAAACATTACTATGTATTCCCATGTTTTATTTAACATTTCCAACTTCCCTACTTTCCATCATTTCTCTAAATGGTAGGTACAGAGCTTGACTACAGCTATACTATTCACACCACAGTGGTACTTATTTACTGAGAATTGTGCCTGGGCTTCTGTTTTATGCTCCCATTCATTAAACAACAAACTCTTAAGAAAGTGGGATGCACCCTATTATTTTTCCTAACATTCGTATTTTCAAAAAAACAGAAGTAAATCCAGAGTTTTTTACCATCAGCATTACACAAATTGGCAGGTGAGGAAATGAAGCTGAAAATCAGGGGGTTATAAAACTTCCCCAAAACCCTGAGATACTGTTTTAGACACAAGCCTTGCCGGCCAACTCTTCCATGCTGCCTTCCACTGATTATCTCTGTTATTTTCATACATCAAAAAAATCTCACCATTAGCATTTGGGAGCAGGGTTAGACACACTGTAAAAAGAGATTGCAAGCGTCTGCCTCCTTTTTTCGCATTTACATCCTATAAAATCAACAGGAATTAGGTAGTTTATAGGGATCTGGACAGCATTGTTTTCCTTGATGCTGCCACCCCTCTAGAGCCTTCCCATCACAGCTGTACAAAACACTCTCCCCAAACCAGTTCAGCTGTTCCTCCTTTCCAGAAACAGTGAAAATAATAAATTCACTTAGCTCTGCCAGACGGTTTTACAGCCCAAATGGGAATAGAGTAGAGCCCAGGCAGGCCCATCACTCCCCACTGCCCCTTAGGGCTTCTTCCAGCAGGATTTTGGAGGCAAAGGAGGAATACACTGAGACTGGGTGAAGTGGTAGAGAGGAGGTGGGGACAGGTTCTCCCATCTCCACCTCATGCTCTCCATACTCATCACTCAAGGAAAACAAGGTTAAAAAAGAAAATGTCATCAGACAAGATGTTTCCTCTAGAGTAGATTAAAGTATAGCAGTCTCATCTGCACTCCACCATGTTTCGCCCAGCCAAACATTCCTCCCAACAGTAAGGTGAGGCAGAGCAGAAAGAAAAACACATCCCCAGCCTGCTGTGTCCTTGGGAAATAATTTTGTCAATTGCTGATGTGGACCTCTCAGGTGTCAGGGGAAAAAAGGTGAGCAAATCATCATTCAAATACATTTGGAAGTCCATTTTCCAAAATTGTTTTCTTGACTCAGTTTTTCATTGCTTCCTCCTATGCGAATGTCAGTGCGCATCACTGAGGGCCTCCTGGTAACCTTGGCAACCCTCGCATCACCACTGGTGCCGGCAGCGACTGCAAGCCCAAAATAAGTCCCTTTAAAGTCAAGGGTAGTGACTGCCAAGACATTTCCCAGTGCTGACGTATTTAAGGTCACTGTGCTAAAGGAATGGGGCTTCTCTCTAGCTAGAGAAAGCCAGAGATTCCTAAGCTGACCAAGCCTGAAAAGGCTCATTTCCTCTCTCCTCAGAGCTGGCAGTGGTTCAGCTTTTGAACCCATGCTGGCCCTGGCGAGAGCAGAATATAGGCCATGTGTGTTCATGGGGCAATAAACCATGTACTAATCCCCCAGCTGATGCTAATTTGAGCAATAAGTTGCTTGATGATGATGCTTTTTCTTTCATCTAATTAATTAACAGAAGTGACAAACCAATACAGTTACAAGAAATAACAAAAAGATCTCAGATAATTAGCCATTAATTCAATGAAAACCTCTTTTTCCTTCCGCGGTGTAAATGGGGTTGTAAATTTCAGTGCCCAGCATTACTGCTTTTCACGAGTCCTTAAGTGCAAGAACTCACAGGGCAAACCCATTAGGTGATACATCATGGTAAAAAAGCCTCACATGATCAATTCATCAGCCATACTTTTCCCACAGAGGCATCATTATACTAGAGCTCTGTGAATTTTGCCTTGAGAGAGGTTTTTTTGTTAACAAGTTGTTAGGTGACTGAAGTTCTCCAATGGCAGAATACTTTAAATTCATTAGTTTTTTTCGGCCCGAGTCCAACACAGATATTTTGCAAACGCTTGGTTTCAGTTACATAAATTTGTACTATACTGGTTAGAAACTAAAGTGAAATGTTTTTCTCTTTCTGAATGAAATGACTGATCCCATCTATGTGGAACAACCAAAAGGAACAACTTTATTTAGCACTTTGAAAACCCATCAGCTGTGCATGTGATCAAGATTCCAGCAAGCTGCAGCAGATGCCTTATCAGAACTTGTCTCTGCTGTACCACTGCTATTGCCTGTGGAGCTCAGGCATTTGGTTCCCCTGAAAGGAGAAAACAAAAACTTGACAGAGAATAATTAGTGCTTAAAAAGGCCCGGTTTATAATCTGACAGAACAGCCAGAGTATCATACTGCTCTGCTTGGCCACTCGGAGAGCATCACCCTTGTCTTAGCAGAGCTTTAGCAAAGCAAAAGCACAACAGTGACAGCCAACAAACTCCAGCAGCAGGTCCCATGCTCTGCCTCAGAGCCAGGAAAGGGCCACGCTGTGCACTACAGACAGCAGACACAAAGGCCTGGGCTAAAGCGGAACATACAAAGCAGAAGAAACAGGAACTCTGGACACAAAACTAAGAAAAGACAGAAACACTCCCTTCTGCCGCTGTTTGAGAGACGTTTTCCTTTCCTGCCAGTTCTCACTCGCTCCTGCTCAATCTTTCAGTGACAGCTTACTTGGTTCAAGCAAATCCACTTCCTGTACAATTTTGCCCCTTTCAGAAAGTGCATCTGTTCACAAGCAGACTATTGACACGACAGCAGTAGCTGCCAGGGCATCGTAAAAAGGTAACACGAAAATGGCACAAACTTGCAAAAAGAAGCAGAGTGGAAGAGAAGCAGAAGCAGCAGGAAACCATTCTGATCCAAGCCAAATACACTCCACCATCAGCAGAAAAAATGTCCTTAGACAAATAAAGGCTAGAGATATTCTGTTTATTTCCTCTCCACATGTGCCCCCTGCTTCCTACCACCCCCTCCACTATGTATTTTGATTGCCGTGGCTGGTTTGGACTGCTTGATTTTTCCTTTCCAGGACACTGGCTGAGTGGCATATGCTTCTACTCCACGCTGTAGGCAAGCCTTCAGGTGTTTGGGTAGGCTATCTTGCCCATGCTCCAAAAAGTAAATTTGTTCTCTGGGGTGTGGAATAAAGAACTGGCAGACATGCTGAAAGGATTTTGTTTTCCTCCATTGCATGAGCTACTGGGAATCATCCAGGAATCCTGCCTCACACTTTCCTTGCCTGTGCAGCTGCCCATGACACCAGTGATGCCCTTTATCTCTTCTCTTTCCCATGCAGGGCACAAACATCCAAATGGGGTTCTGCTCTTGCACAACAGATTTTATGCAGGACTTGGAGGGGTGTTTCACACCAGTGGGTGTTCAAGATGAAGCTTCCATCCATATTGCTGGATTTCCATTTCTTCTTCATGGTTGCCTGCCATCATATGATGGAAGAAAGGACCTAAGGAGCTGCCATTGGATCAGCCTAGAGGTTTCCTGTCTCCTTGGTTTACAGAAATCTCTGGTCCCACACACGAACTCAGTTTATTTCTGGCTATTGCCTGAAATTCCCCCCAAAACGACAGAAAAGATTCTGTAATACTCACAGCGAAGGATGCATCAGGATGAATTATCCCATAGCTATTTGCCTCTATGTGTTCCAGATCTTCCCTGAGCTGCAACACTCCTAGAATATGGGAGCACTGCTAAGAAAATACCAGAATGAGCACACAACCTGCCTGCTTTCTTGGATCCCCTGGCTCCAGCAAAGACCAACACGCTGCCTTAAAGATTTAAGCAAAGGCACAACTCTCATGTCTGTTCTCTATTTCAGAAATACAGCCAGTGACTATGAATGAGAGAGTGGTTATTTAAAGGTTGGGAGAAATCTGAAGTATACTCAAAAGGGAAAATCCTTTCTGAAGGATCTTCATAATTTATTTTATGCCCTTTAGGTTCTTTAGGTAAGCAAACCTAAAAACACTTCTCTTTAAAGGCTCATTTATTTTGTTGTGTCCACAAACGATCTCATCTGTCAGGAGAGCTGATCTTGCAGCCAAACCACCTTTCCTTGGCGCTCAGAATTACCAAGAGCACCACATTACTATGCAAATAGACCAACAGATAAAGGCAGCCCAACACTATGAACTCTTCTGTAATAGAAACAGAGCCCTTCTTGCCAAATGCAAGTGTTATTGAAATTGCAATGACTAAAGCAATCCTGAGTTGACACTGTCACATGAGAGGATATTGATGAGAGATTAAGTCTTGGATCTAATTAGCCCTATTTAAACAGTAATTTAACACTGCTAGGAGCACAGTAAATGCTTTTCTAACTCATTTATTTGAGAGGGCTTGGCCAAGATTGCTAGCTGCTTCTAATGAGCTTCAGAAGGACTGAATTAAAAAATACAAGACTTCAAAAGGATCAAACATCTACTGGAAACATTTACGGGGAGAAAAGGGAGTAGTTAGCTGAAAAATCCACTTTGGAATCAAAAGGGTTCAATCAAGATTGATATTTATGCAATTGGAGTGATTCTTGCCTTTTGCAGCTGGCCATTGCAGCATATGACAGAGTGGAGGAGTCTTTACAACTTAAAATGTGTCACATCCCAGATATTGGGCAGGGAGTACTGACAACACTCTCTAGCCAGGGAAGCCTAAAGCAGCAGCTTGGCAGCTGGATATTCCCTGGCCAGGAAAGGGCTGGAGCTGTGTGCACACCAGGCGGGACACTGTGACTTCAGAGGGAGTAGACTAACTTCAATACAACATTTCTCTTCCAGAAAACAAGTGGTTATGGTCAGGACCACCCAGAACCAACTCTTCTATAGAGCTATCAAAGAATACATCGAAGATGAAGATTTCTATTATTGCTAACAATGTCCAAAATTGGGTAGGCAGCTGAAAATAAAGGGGACAGGACCCTACAAATTGACCTGCCAAATATTTGAATTACTGAGCTGAAAGTTATCACTGGACATGCCAGGGCCCCTTCCACTGCCAATTCCTCCATGACTCAGTTAACAGACATGCTCACTGACACATTATGCTCCACTGAGCATAACGGGGAAGTGGTTTCATTAGCATTTCTACCTCTGCATGAATCAAGATAAGGAAAAATCCCTTAAAAGAACCAAAACAGCACCTTTAAGGCATTCCCCTACTTCCAGCATTTATTGACATTCATGAAGAATTTGCGGAAACCCTACATTTGTTTAAACTAGAGCTCTCTCCAAGCTCACCCTGCCTTGAGAGACAGCTTAAATTCTTTAACCTGCATTCCCCTGCATGCTGACCCAGTAGCTGTGAAGCAGAGCACATTAGCAGTGTTGCTTAATAAAGCTCTCCTACGTGGCCTTGAGGTCACAGGATAGCTTTCTCCTTTTCGTACATCAGTTTGCAAAAGAGCTGCAAAACACTCGGGTTCAGCTGGACCTCCCCCAGCCCCATTGCACAGTAGTCACTGCTGTGGCACATACACATTTTCAACCTTTTCTTTGTTGCAAGTACTTTAAACACATAAATTATAATATAGTCTTTCATAAATTATAATACAGTCTTTCATAAATACTATTTTCCTCCCTCCCCGAGTTTTAGTAATCAAGACAGATTCACAGAACCACAGAATAGTTGGAGTTGGAAGGGACCTTAAAGACCATCTCCTTCCAGCCTCCTGCCACGGGCAAGGACATCTTCCACTAGACCAGGTTGCTCCAAGCCCTGTCCGACCTGGCCATTTCAACTTGAAAATGGCCTATAAAATTAAGCTTTTACCAAAACCCACTTAAATAACTGGGCTGCAACTCTGGAAAATATTACTTATCTATCTAAAGACACCTGAGTAAAGGATTAACTGCCTTAGTGTTTGCAGTGACCACAGGGTAGCTGATCACTATCACAGAATCAAGAAATAATCAGATACACACTGAAATGATCCAGCGTTTAAACACTCCTCTGTTCATATGTCTACAGCAAAAACCACTGTGAACCAAAACAGAAAATGACACTCCCGATGGCTGAGATGGCCCTGATGGTATTTAACTTGACAGACTCTTTCCCCTAATGTGTTTCGAATGCCTTGCAGCTTTTCTCCTTCTAGACACATGTGAGGGCTGGAGGGAGTGTGGGGGGGAAACAACCAATCAAACAAACAAAAACAAATAAATGAACCAACCCCAACCCACGTACTATTCAAATCAGAAAGACAGATTCGATCAAGAATGAATTATGACAAACTCCTGTCCAATGAGCCTGCTATCTGATCCTTCTAGACTCCACCCCTCTGCTCTGCCTGCACACAGCACTGCATTGGTCCAACTCCCTAAGGAGGAACTTGGTGACATTTAGATGTAAGGATGAAATAACAGGGGTGGGGTATTGTGTTTTTGGTCTGTTTTTTTTTTTTATTTTAAATAGAATAGATTGCTAGTGTCACGTAAACTTAGTGTAAACTCAGTGACTTTTAATCCTCCTTCTGGGGAGAAAAATGAACTAAATTTTAAAAAGGGACAAGTGTTTGAACATCTCGCGTTTGATTAACAATGGACAAAACCTTCACTGGGACATGAAATGCAAAAGCTGGTCCCCTTCAAACCACTGGGAAAGGCTTCAGGAGAAGAGGTAAAAAGCTTCATCTGCAGGCACTACTGCATGGCATTGCCACCTCCTGTGAGCAGGGTGTGCTGTGCCACCACAGGAAATACAGCACACAGCCAGCTTCTGAGTTCAACACACCTGGCGTAAAAACTAGGAAAAAAGTGAACAGGATTTGCCTCTTTGGGGAGAGAGGAGCAAGCCAGTTAATTTTAAAAATACTGATAATTTAAGCCATGGATTATAATGGAGATTTTTGCAATAACAGATAGGCAGGAGCCAAAAATGTGGGTTTTTTTCAGAGAAATTCAAATCTGAAAAGCCCCAGAATTAGTTTAAACGGATAAGACTTTCTCATTAGCAGATCTAACAGCACAGCTTTTTATTGCTCTAACAGAATTTGTAAGAAACCCTAGTTTCACCTTTCAGAAGGTGGCTCTGGAAGTATAAACTATTGATATTCTATTATTGTAGAAACCACTGCTGAGAAAGCAAACACACACCCCAAAGGGAGGAGCACTGACCCGACATGGCAATTTCCACAATTTCCCATGATCCTCATCCACTCCGAGGTACTGAGTTCTCTCTTCTCTCTCCAAGAGACTGGGAGCACGGTACAATGAAGAGCAATGAAATTTACTCTGCCTTAAATATCCATAGGTTCTTGAGAGCAGCAGCTCTGGAAGTGGCCTCGAATACTGTGCTCTATTTTACTCAGGCTATTATTTAGCAGATTTCGCAACAATATTCTCTGAGCTGGAGCTACGTGAAAGTGGTCTCACTGCCATCATTTGAGCAGCTCCCTCCATATATTCACTGTTATATCCAAATAGTGCAGTTAAACAAATAAAAACTTTCCATGTATTACTTTTCCTCCTGCAGATCAAGCACAAATGTGGGAGAAGATTTCAGTGAAAACCTGCAATTATATACTGAAACAAAGGCAGCACAGTTCCTGCAATGAGTGAAAACAGGGAGGTCACAGTCAGGACAGAATTTTGTACAAAGTTCAGCAGGACTGCTTGTTGGGGACTTGCCAACTCCCATTACGTAATGGTTACAAAAAAAAATTAATTTCATTAAATTCTGGGACCTCTGTAAGTGGCAAGGGACACAAAAACCTACTGAGAACAAGCAGGTCAACCTCTGAAACATGCATGCCTTCCTCTCTCATGTTTCAGCTCTGAGCACCAACCAGTGTTAAGCAGTATTTCGAGGTATCATTTTTTAAAATATTATATATATATATATGAATTTATAACTTGATCTGCATTTTACTAAAAACAAGGTCGAAAAATTTTACATCAAGACGAAAGTGATGAGTAAATGAACCATCTCTCCTGTGTTTCCTGACAAGGCCACACGGGCTGCAACAGAAGCCTCACTTCAAACCAGCAGGTTGCAGCTCAAGAGCTATTTCCTTAGACTCATCCCAGTGCACAGAATGAGCAGCTCTGTTCTGGCTCAGGAAAACACACAAAATGATACTGCATCATGGTGTTCATCACCATTCCAGCTTTGACAGAAGAGTCCAGTATTTTACTGGGGAGATACATTCACTTTACCCTCTGGAATACGTGAAAATTCAAGTGAGGCCAGTTGTAGAACACTTTTCTTTACATGCCAAATAGCCTGTTCATAGGGCCCCAGCATCACTGGGCTCCGGTTTTAGTACATATTATGATCTCATCTCAAATTTTTCACTTAAATATTATTTTTAGTCCTCACCTTAATTAATTTTATTTCTAGCTCATCATCTTAAAGAGTGTACTAAGAACTCAAATGATCAAAGTACAGCTTTATTTTGAGCCTTCTACTCTGTGTCTTATAAAAAGTAAGAGCAAAGATGAATGAGGGGCTGCATAAGCAAAATAGACAGCAAGACTAACAAATTTGAATTGGTAAAAATTTCCCTTCTTCAATGGGTGTGTATTAGCAGTCAATAGCAACCAGCGATCTCATTTTCTAAAAAAGAGGAATTTTGGTCGCCCTGAGGGCAGAGCATGCTCCAACAAACTCAGTTTTGTTAAAAAGAATACTTACCTGAAGCAAAAACATTTTGTGGCAACTTACTGGTTTTGCTGAATTTTTTTCCTCCTGTTCCCAAAATGCAGTAGTGAGGATTAATCCTGACTTCTAAATTCCCATGAAAAACCTGTCAGGTTTTCTATCAAAAGAAAATGCCAATAACCAGAGAGCTGCAAAAAGCCCTGGAAATTGGTTTTACTGTTTGCTGCTCACTGTTCCACAGCCAGAAATAAGAAAGCTGTAGTCTTGATCCACAGATAAAGCCCAAGATTCATCTGATGTTTTCCTGGGATTCCAGATACTCCTTCAATGGAAATGGAGCCCAAAGCCCATTGCAAGTAAACCACCGAGGCTCCAGCTCCCTGCTCTGTACCAGCCCCACTGCAGCCCTGCAGATCACACACCAGGGAAGCTCCCCAGCATTTCCCAACATATGAAACATATGAAATAATAATAACAATAACAACAACAACAACAAATGTTGCTGTTACTGCTGTTGTTGTAGTTGCTAATAATAATAACAATTATTATTGTGTTGCTTAGCATTTACTGTAAAGGATATGCATGAATGTCCAAACAGCATTCCAAGCCAACAGCATTGAAAGCTCTTATTGGTATTCCTGGCTGATGAATCGTCCCTCAGCTAGGTTTCCAAATAAGCTCAGATATTTTTATTATTTTTTTTTTAATTTTATAAAATATAACTAAGGGGATATGTAAGAAACCCAGCATTTTAGACAAAAAGGGGGTCAGGAGAAAGGCACTCACTATGGATTTAGCTTTCCACAGTGCTGACAAATTAATGTTTTGTTTTGCGCTTTTAGAAACTTGCAATATAATTTTTTTTTTTTGCTATTGTAACAGCAGAGAAATATCCTTGCAAGACTAGATTCTATTCTAAAAATTCTGCATTAAAATAATACAATATAAAAAATGTTTCCATGCCAGAATGCCTTACTTCATGGCAAGACAGTATTGTCTTTCTGAATTTGTTGTCATTAGAAGTCATGATTATTATGGCTGTGTCATTAACTACTTTTCAGCTCTGTCTCTGGTTAATTGTTTGCTCCACAACAATCTTTTTCTCATTCATTAATTGTTTATGAGGCTTTTAACCGGCTTCTGGTTTATTGAGATCTGATTTGCTTGATTATATTCTCATTCATTCTTAAACTGAAACAACATTCCTCATGGCTGTTACCAGGCTCTGGCCATTAACAATTGCTGTGATTTTGCTTCTTCTAGATACATCTTCTAACATCGAGTTATTGCTTTACAAAGATTTGTTTTCTGCAAATTGTCTGCGGCAGATTTGTATTTTTCTCTCTGAAATATATAGATACCAGAGTGCTTGCAGAGGGCTTAGAAGCCCACGAAACTGAACGCAAATGAAGACAAGAACTAAATGCTTTGCTGTTTATGATACACGTGTTGGCCTCAATGTGGCTCACAGCTTAAAGAAATCACACAGATGGACAGATGTAAAATTAGTGCTGGACAAAATTGATGTTTTGAGGGCAATCACAGGAACAGTAAAAGTCAGTTTAAATTCAACGATAGGAGAACATTTAAGTTTTCAGAACAGTCGTACCTTTTAGGTTCACATGACTTGATTGCCAAAAACATATAACTTATTCTCCTTTTAAAAAAAATAAAGATAAATGTTGAAATAAAATGCTTCCAATTTTTTCTATTTTCACAGTTTTTTCTATATGTAGGGGCACATCCTGCACAGTGTCAGGGCGTGATGGGTTTGTGCTGAATGATGGATCACTGAGTAGCTGCTCCTTCCAGAGAGGTGCAGTAGGAAGTGAAGCAATTCCTAGACACAGGCAGATTACAAAGCAGTCCAGATGAATATTTTTAGAGAAGCATGGTACCATGAAAACACAAAGACACTCTGAATTCTCACAACAAATGGCTTAGCTGTGCTGTCAAACTGTACTTCTTTACATAAACTCAAACAGGGAAAAACTACCACACAGGTACAGATTCCACACCTATTGAGGCACTGTCTCCTGTCAGCTGGCCCACTTGGGTCCCCTGCCAGGATCTTGCCCTCAGCCAAGGAAGGAACATTACAGTGCTGGTGCTGTGTTGGAGACCAAGCAGGTGTTCAGCCTGGGAAGCTGGGAGCAGCTGCCCAGCAAGAGGCCTCAGGGATAACTCTGGAATCCAGCAAGCAACCTGGGACACTCCATGAGAGTGAGAGAAGAAGCTGCTAAACTTCTGCAGAAGGACACCACGCAGAGAACACCTCCTACCAAAGTTAAAACTAAGAGAAGAAGATTGCTTATGTTAGCATTTGCCTGTAGAAAAAATATGGATCTATATTTAGTAGTAACAGAGTGTTATAAGTTAGTATAAAGAGGTTTGAATAGCGTGAATAAGTTTGAAAAAAATGTGTAATTGTATATCGAGTAGTTCCATGCCATGCTACCCCCTGTAGCCTGAAAAATCCCTGCACTAGGTGGCTGAGTGCTGGCCTACAAATAGCACTTGCCATACCCAGGACTCTCTCCTGCCCTTTCCCAGGAGAGAACCAGTTTCTAACTCAATCCTCCTTCTTCTTTACCTTGCATTTCCACTGCATTCTTCAGCCATTCATTACATTCCTCGTAATTCCCAGGTAGCAGTTCCTATTTCTAACATTTTCCAAGACTGTCATATAAATGTCACTGGCAGCATTAATTGTACTTGTGTCCCATTACATTCTTAGTGTTGGTATTGCAATGAATTTAGCTAGCAGCCACAGGTGGTATGTTAATAATACCACCACCAGATTAAGCATTTAGGGTGATGCTTATAGGGTGAAGGAGCTGAAGGAGGTGACATTTTGTTGTTTCAATTCCCTGAGTACAAAGCTCATACCAGCTTCTGTTTTGTAAGATTTTACTGAAGTGCCACTCCCCATTTTGAACACAAAAACAATCAGTGGCAAAAGATCGATCTTCCCTCACTGAAATCGCTCTAAGAGTCCGTGATTTTTATAATGCACAAAACCTGGGAAGATGTCCTGTTGCAAAGCTTCAGAGATACAACATTCCTTAATGCTCAGAGAGAAGGCACTTACCAAAAGGGAAAGAGCTTCTCTTTTTTAAACACCAACAACCCTGGTTCCTGATGGAGATGCTCAGAGGCAAGGGTGCCCCTTACCCCAGGCCATGCAGGATTGCCGTCAGTAGTTCCCAGCCACAGGCTTACTGCAAAGCCTGACAACTGAGTTTGCTTTCTCCAGGTTTTTCCAGGCCTACCTGGAGCAGTATTTCAGTTTGTTTCGCTGCAGCAACGTTTTCCAATGACTAGGTGGCTTTTTATGCTTTGCTCAGCTTTGTATAATCAGGTGGTGCAACCCTAACTTTGGTACGGACAGTGAGTAGTTCTTCTGTGCAGGATGAACCATTAACAGTGCCAGCCCAACGACACGGCACTGGGAAATGGTGTGGGATATCGCCGAGACCAGGAAAACGGGGGCAAGGATGCAGAGTAGACATAAATGAACAAGGTGAGAAGTGCGGCCTTAAAAGAGGGAACCAGGATGACACAGGAGAACCCGGGGCTAGGAATAGCTCATCAGTGGCCAGCTGCTGAGAGCTGAAGGAGTTCAGAGAAGCACAAACAGTTTTAGGGGAAACAGTGACCGCTGACGGGAGGAGTGTGCAGGCAGTTCAGGGCAGCACTAAATTACCTGGGCTCTGGGCAGGAGCCAGCTGCCTTTTCTGGGTGAAGCTGACTACAGGGCACCCTGCACGGGCACATGCTGATGGGGCTCTGATTTGAAGACTGATACACAAGGTGGCTTCTTCTCCTCAACCCTCCCCTTCAGCCTGCTGCTTTCCTGCTTTTCCTGTTTGTGAACACAGAAACCCTCACTTTGTGATTAAATGACGGCCCACAAAAAATGGATATTTACATGGTGCTCTCATACATTCTGTTTGAATAGGCACAGTGCCAGCACACAGAGAATGTGGCGCCTATTTTCTATTTAATGGCTGAGCTCTACATGTCTTTACTTAGGGCACTGAGACTCTCCAAGCTTGCTCTGCCCCTGACTGCTCACACACGTTCAGTGAAAGCTTTCATGGTGGACACCTGCTATCTGATCCCTACGACTGATTTCACACGGAACACCCAACATGACACACTCTTTAGTTAGCAAGAGGAATTCCATTCCCTCTTAATTGCCTCTGCAGATAACATGCAGCGACACCTACGGGTATCCTTGTATGCACAGAATTTAAACGTCCCATTTTCTTCCATTTCCAACATTTTTCAGAAGTGTACTGAAGCCAAAAAATACAATCAAGCTATGTTCTTTGGCTAATAGCATTTCTGGACCACTGAGTCTACCCAATCCTGCTGACTTCTTTGTGTATGAATACACTATAGGGCAGAGAAGCTGATGATTCTAGGGACTCTTTTGCTAACAAGCAATCTCTAGAAGTAGTGAAAGAGTTATGTTTCTACAAGCATTTTATATTACTTAATCTTTGCTCTGAGAAGCCAATGATGATATGAAAGAATCATTTAGGATTCAAAAAAAATCTGTCAAAAATAATTTTTATATTAAATTTCTTATCTTACCTTTAATTTCAATTAGTAATTTCCTTGGGGAAGCAAACGCCCTCACTAAAAACAGAAACCTCTTACAAAATATAAAACTCTTTTGGTTTATTTAACAAAAAACCCATGAAAATATTTGTGTCCATATCTGTCAGTAACCTATGAGTAAATGGGTCCCTTTCTACAAGAAAAAACTCTCACACATAAACTTCTCCAGTGCTAGCATGAAGTTATTCAATTTGAGAAGAACCTGTACTGCCATAATCCTCTTCTTCACCCAGTCAAACCCCGCTTCCCTCCCTCGGTCTTGCTGATGCCCTTCTCTGATACACAGCCCCCAGCATCCCCTCCTTGCTTCTCAAAGACCCTGTGGTGCTCAGCTCCCGGGCCCACAGCAAAAAGAGCGCCCCAAAATCAAAGCACTCACTCTGTTTATGCTACCTAAGGCTCTTCCTCTTGCCCACCTCGTAACTCATCTCCTGCATCTCCTTCTGCAGAAATATTGTCTGGAAAGGGATATAGATGCAGCTGTACCATGAAAGCTCTGCAGAATATTTCTGTTTCTAATTTACAAATACTGGTTTGAAATACACATGCAGAGCTCAACATTCAAGCATGTTTCCATTCTTCTTTCTAACTTTAATACTTCAGTTTACCTCCTGGGTTCTCCATTGTCACTGAGAAGACAGAATAACTACTTCTTGACACCTCACCAGGAGAAAACAAAAAAAAGAAGAACTGGATGGAGTTCAGAAAACAGCAATGAAGAAATCAACTATGTATGATTTAACCGAACACTGGCAAAAGAGGGTGTTATTACTGGAAACTGCCAAAGGTTGTAAACACACCAAAGGTGAAGTTGCAGAAGTCACATTTCCTATGACTGCAAAGGCAGGGTGGAAGTTCTCCCCAGCCAGCCAGAATCCAGAGAAAAAACAAGTTTGTAGACAATTCTATTTGGGGGAAACAAGAGTGTAGTGCTCTGCCCAGTAAAGCACTTCCCCCAGTGTGGAAAACTGACATCATTAAGTGATCGGGAGTCAGAAAAGGGAGTTGGAAAAGGGAGCTGGACCCGGGAGCATCCAGAAGCCCCTGGCAGCCAGCCTACAGTTCTGGAGAACAAGTTGCCTGGGTCTCTTCCTAATGTCCTCCATGAACACACCAGAGAGTCATGACTTCAGCACTCTCTCATCTGGCCAGGAGGTTGCAAACTCATTACCCTCATCTCCTCACCCTCCCACCTCTGGGACACACTGGAGCCCAGTCTATCCTTTCCCTCGGGCTAGAACTATTTCATTGATCAAGAATAACCAAGCTCCCCTGACTTGGGTATTATTCTGACTCAACTTCGTGCAACTGTTCAAAATTGCAGACAACCCTGTTATTTGATATTTATTTTCAAATCACTTGGAAATACAGAATTTCCTCTCAAGTCTTTTAAGGTACAAGACCCACACCTGTGAACCCAAGCTTCACGTCCTTCTTCCTTGTGTTTCCCAACTGTGCTGTAACCCCAACCTCACCTGAATCAGGAACAACATGTCCCTATTGATTTCCTACACACTGAAACCCGGAGCCCTAAGGATCTCACACTCCTAATTCTGTTGTTGCCATTAATCTGGCCCATAACTCTCTAAAAAGGAAGTTTTACAAAGCAGGAATCAATCTCGAGGAAAAGTTAGAGAACAAATGTCAACACTTAAATGAGTACTAGGAATTGATTAACTTGACTGAGTGTTAATAAAAGAAAGATCATACACCCCATAAAACAGATTCCATACCCCAACAAGTTCTTAGGAGCTTTGCCAGGTGTAAATCAGTAATTACCTTGCAGAATAACGCTAGAGCTCATATTGTATAAAATATAACCAGAAGAACATCAGACTGGTAAAGAGAGTGCATTTCTTCAGGAAAAAGTATTAACGAAATTCTGTGCCCATTTTTCAGTGTGTGTTTTAGAAATAAAAAAAATTTTAAAAAGGTATGTGTATGAAAAATTAAAACGTTTGGAAATCATCACAGTGAAACTTCTGGGAAGCTCACGTTACTTTGGCTTATTCAAGAAAGGTTACAGAGATTACTTGATTATGGTTTACAACAGCTTACAACACATTATGACAGATTCCATAGGAAAACAACTTCAGATTTTAGGTAGCTTCCCGGTCAAAAACAGCAGAAAAAGTTGCAGCTGTTGGAGGCTGAAAGTAATTGCAACAGGAGGAACTTTTTTAAAATAAGGATTAGAAGTAAACACTGGAAAAACCACCTCATGTAGGTGTTCTGATTCTTTGTTACTTAGAGGATTCAGAACAGCATCCAATGTCTGCATTACGAGACACTGTTTTAACACAGATGTTACATTTTTAGTTTGACATCAGCTGCATAAAAGTACCTGACCTACTTAAAACAGTAAATCGTAGCAGTCCTCACGCCTGCTGAAGTTGTACCTGCATGTCATTTCTGAGTTGCCATCAGGGAGATACAAACTGAACTTGGTGGTCTCGCTGTAGGCTGCTCCCATCAGGAATTTATGTTGAATATCCTAGTTAACTAGGTCAGTAAAAGTTTCAAATACTATAAACAACACCTTCGTCTCCTCGAGGTCTGCAGTTTTCTGGCAGTATAGCTGCACTACTGGAAGGAAACGAGACACTAACACACAGCAGTGAGCTCCCTAGGCAGTCACAGATGCTCCGTGCACGTGCAGGTCCCACAGGTCCCTTCAACTTCCACAGAACTAAACTGAAAGTCCAGGCCCTTCCCTAAACTGAGCTCACAAGGCAGCTGTTCTTCATGGGAGCGCCAGGAAGAGGACTCACCTTGAGCCCCCTCGGTGGCAGAGCAGCAGTAGCACGAACTGCAGTGAAGCAAACCCGAGCTTTACAGCCAGGTGGAAATGTGCAGATTTGCCACAGAGCCTTTCCTTCTCGTCCACAGCTCCTGGGCTACATTCCAAAGCTTTGCTTGAGCTAAAAGTACCCAAAGAGGAAGCACACTGTTAGTATTTCCCCTTTGTACAGGTGCTTAGTTCTGACAGCTTTCCTGGGAAGGCCAAGGAAACCAAAATCAGGTGGACAATATCAAAATCAAGAAACGGTTTGGATTTGAAGGGACCCTCAAGATGATCTAAATCCAACCCCCTGCCATGGGCAGGGACACCTTCCACTAGCCCAGATTGCTCCAAACCCCATCCAACCTGGACTTGAACACTGCCAAGGATGGGATAGCCACAACTTTCTGGGCAAGCCGTGCCAGGGCCTCACCACCCTCGCAGGGAAGAATTTCTTCCCAATACCTTATCTAAATCTGCCTTCTTTCAGTTTAAAGCCATTGCCCCTTGTCTGGTCTCTGCAGGCATTTGTCCAGGGCCCCTCTCCAGCTCTCTTGGAGCTCCTTTAGGCACTGGAAGGGGCTCTAAGGCCTTCCTGGAGCCTTCTCTTCTCCAGGTGAACACCCCCAGCTCTCCCAGCCTGTTTCTATGGCAGAGGTGCTCCAGCCCTCAGAGCATCTCTGTGGCCTTCTCTGGACTTTCTCCAACAGGTCCATAACTTTCCTGTGCTGGGAGCCCCAGAGCTAGGGGCAGCACTGCAGGTGGGGTCTCACCTGAGTGGAGTAGAGGGGCACAGTCCCCTCCCTCACCCTGCCGCCCACTCTGTGGGGATGCAGCCCAGGATGCAGTTGTCATTCTGGGCTGCAAGCATATCCATTCCTCCTTTCCTATTGTGTATCACTGCTACATTTCCTAGTGTTTTGGGTAATCTGTTTTCAAAATCCTTGGTACGCTTGATATCTTTCTAGTGCCAATTAATTTGTATCACTTCAGATTGTAAATTAAAGGGCTGATGTTGGAGCAAATGGTTTGATTTTCAGCTTACTGCTGTAAGAGGATGAGAGAACATCAGCAAATGTCTCCCTGCAGACATTCACAAGTTTGAGGGGATGTTGTGATGTGCTGTAGATGTATTAATTCTTCAATTAATAAAGAGGGTATTATATCTAGTCTGCTCAAGCTACATATGTTCCAATGTCCAAGGCAGTCCTATATTTGCAACAGCCTCTCCCAGTCGAGGACACCGACCCCACAGCCCAGGGGCTGCTCCTTCCTTTCTCCACTGCCTTTCAGTTCCGGTGGGATGTGAAGCAGCATTTGTCAGCAGTACCTCTGCTTGTACAATCTCCCTGAAAAAATGTTCTCCAGGCACATTCCCAGTTGGGATGAATGATTGATCTGACTGTCCTAGAGATATGCTGTGTCCCTTGCCTACTTTCAAACTTTCTCATTAGGCTTGAATTTTACAGGAACACAACTCAGCACATGTTCTGCCTGCAATTTTTTTGACCAGAACTAATATTTCAAATAGTTGCTGCCTGTAACGTGCCATCTGCACTACCTTCAGGATCACACTGCATTTTATCTACTCCCTTAGCAGACAGAGGTAATTTACATAAGAAATTTATGAAATAAGCAGACACAAATTCACATTTATATTCATACTCTTTAGAACACTTTTGCCACTAACATTTCATCTAACAGAAATTCAGTTTTCCCTCAGGAAAACAAATCCAAGGGTTTAAACACTGTGTAAGCCAATTATCAGAGCTCAACACTCCACATGGGGTAAATCCACGTGGCAATTTACTGCAGCTGAACATCTGCCCATTTATCCGAATAAATGCCAGAGATATCTTTCCAATGCGTCTAAAACTTACTGAGAGGGGGTAAACTAAGGGTTAAATGTAGCTGCAAAACCTGACAATGTGTCACCATCCATGAACCCTCATTAAAACTGCCAGAGAGCAAAACCTCCCCTGACACTGAGTTTCAACAACCCTTGAAGCAGAAGTGGAAAATCAGCTTACCAAGTCAGCCAGATAAGGATAATTTTTGTTGTTAGGGTATAATAGAAGATGTAATATCATTATTACTGTTGTAGAAAGATAAAGGAAGAAGTGTATACTGAGAATTACAGGAGCAACAGAAATGCCAAGTGTGAAAGATATCAAGAGTGGTTTTGGTTCGGGAGCTTGCCCAGACATGGATTAGTTGCAAACTACTTCTCTCTGGCAACAGAAGCAAAGACTTGGATGTTCTTCCCAGTTAAAGCATGTCTGTATGTGTGAAGGTGGATGGCTGGGTATAAAGGAACTGATGTTTCAGCTTTATTTCAGTTTCAAATATGATTCATCAACTTAATATTCTTCCACTTTGTCCATATCTTCTGATGATTCACAGCTTTAGAAGACCAGATTAAATTTTGGCTGCACATTCAGGACCACAAAATCCATAAGTCCTTTAGGATTTTCTACTGTTACTTTACCACTGACCATGCTGGTTCTGAACACAGAAGTTTCCATCCAGTTTGGATTTATCAGAGTCGGCACAAAACTCCTTATTTCAGTTAATAAAGTTCATTGAATAAGATGGCTGAACACATACAAATTTCTTCAAAAAAAATCTCCCTGCAAACTCTTTTTTAAGGATGTATTTTTTATTTTTACACTGACACCTCTGAAACAAGCAACAGCCTGTCCATGAAAAGAGAAAATACCTTGTGAGCAAGAAGAAGTCAAGCAGGCACTATTCTTAACAGTAGAGATCAACACATTTCCACAGGGTGAATGTCACAAGATCTGTGGAGTTCAAATACATAACCAGAAGTGCTGGTGGAAGGCAAAAAATTAAGTTAGTATTCTCGAGAAAACCACAGAGAAATACAAAAAAATCATTGCTCTAAGTTGTAAGATCATCAGTAGGCACGCACTAGGGTTTGGGCTTTGCTTCCACTGGGGAAAAAAGGTCAGGGGAGCCTGCTTTGCCTATGGTTTTGATATAGTTTTAGTATAGAGAGGAAAAGTGGGCTTCGAGGACTGCTTCCTCCTGGAAGCATTTAAATTAGGAGCAGGTAAACACAACATCAGCACTCATAGCTGTAACAGAGCTCCTGAAGATGACAGCAATGAGGAAAGTCTGATGTTAAGGCAGTAAAAAAGCTTAGCCTCCCTGCTTCATGCATATCACTGGGGTGCCCCAGCATGACACAGCCGAGGAGCTGGATACCAGTTGCCATTCTTAGTTGGAAATGAAATCAGCTGCTGCAGTGTGCGGAGCAGAACGTTTAAACAAAACGCCCGCTCCAGGCAGCAGGGGCTGGGTTCACTGTCACGACTGAGGATGCTTTCACCGGTGCACAGCTGTGTGTTCAGCAGAGAAACACGGGCCCTGCCAAGCCAAGGGAGACACCTGAGCTGGGGCAGGTGAAGCGAGTGCCCTCCCCCGAGGCCCATGCAGGTGCCAGTCTACTCACAATGCACAGTCAGCCACGACGCTCTGGCACCACAAGCAGCCCTGACACAGAAGGAATGAGGCTGATGTGCCCCGGACACCACAAACATTTCGTGTCATATTCAAAAGAAAAAAGCAAGACTTTATTCCCCAGTATGACCATGACAGAGTAAAGGGGCCAAGTCGGCCCTCGAGGGACCGTGTCTTAACTCTGCCTGATTGTGGCACAGTCCCCCAAAGCCCATCAGCAGCCCATGCACGAAGCAGACAGAGGGCAAAGAGAAAGGTGTTTGCATTGCTCTGTCAAGGGCAGCCCTGCCAAAAGAGTTTCTCTAAAATCTGCCCCTACAGGGAGTGCCTCTACTCCAGGGTACCTAGGAAGGCTTCAGTGGTGCTTGGGAATGAGGGGTGGGTCAATGCCCTGTGTTGGTCTTGGCCAGCAAGAGCAGCACACCTGCTGGAGTCCAGATGTGCCTAGAAACTCTGAGACACAAAAATGCCACAAAGATTGTTTCCATCCGTGTCCCATGGCTGAACTCACCTTTCTGCCCTGAATATAAGCTGCTAAATCCTTTAGTTTTCTGGAAATAGCCGAGTAGGAAGAAATTCCTTAAAATCAAGAGCATCTTAGTGATGTAACACTGCTGTAAAGGACCCTTAAAAATACAAGCATATGCATTGTCCTAATTAAAATCTCATACACATGCAGATGAGAACAATTGTTGGATTTACTAGGTTTTGAAACGATCAGTTTTACGAGGGAGCACAAAACTACTCTGTATGCTTACCTTTCCCCGTTTCATGACCTCTCTTCTAATCTCACGGCAAACAGCTCAAAGGAGTTTACTTTCCTAATGCTCTACCTGTTCCCTCTTCATTCCTAATCCCAAAATTTTAGCAGCCAAACAATACTGAATTATAATTAACAATATAATATAACAATATAACATTATAATATAACAATACTGAATACTGAATACTGCATCTACAATACTGAACTTGCTCCGTTTTTTGGTAAGATAATTTGTTACTGTGACAGGACCAGAAGAGATGAAATTTTGCTCCTGGTGAAGATCACAGAGACACTGTTCTTGTTTGGAGTTATCAGATACTATTTTCATGTATTACACAATGTTACTACATTGCTCAGAAGCTACATAAACAAAATAAGCTCATTACTACATAAGCTCAGAAGTTTTGTATCAGATATTTCCCTTTTTTTTCCTGGCACAAAATTATCAAAAATTTTCAGATCTTTAAATAACATAAGCATTCAGTGTGAAGTGTAAGACTGACTGGGAACTGAGAGAGTTCAGTGCAGCATAATGTGGGTAATAATTGGCTTTATGGAGGTGGAAAAACAAGCTTATTGTTAAGAGATTTTAACACTGGCACATACTTAGCATGCAAATACAAATTCATGCACATTGTTAATTTGTCTGCCTCACCAATTGCTCCATGTTATTAAATCTTTCCTGTTAAACAGACCCTGGCAGGTTTCTGAAAGCACTTCCTTCCAAGGAAATTGTTGTTAGATGGATATTCTTGAAAAGGTTCCAGCAGCATCTCAGCAACATCGGCAGTTTCAGAATATTTATGAGCCTGTAACAACTCAGTATTGGATGCAGCTCCAGCTGCAATTAACATCCTCAGAACAGAGATTAAAATTGCATAAGGTACAACTGCAATGCTCAAGTGAAACAACGACATATACAGCTACTTCTGAAAAATCCCTTTTTCCTTCAGACACTCCTTTCCACGGAGAAATTTCAGTGACCAGGAAGCAGGGTGACTTTATAGAAAAGCATCATCATATTTGGGAGCAACAGTCCTGCACATGGCAGAGGCAATGTCATGCCGAGGTTCCAGAGGGATCATTCCCAGGGACACTGGTCGAACTCCACTGGTGATGAACAGCTTTTCCTGCTGCAGGAAGCCATCCAGCACCACACAGAACTGATCTGGTCACTGATTGTTATCTCCCCTTTTTTATTTTTGGCCACCACATTGTGCAGGTTGTTTGTTCTTTGCTTAAAGGTGGCTCTTCCTCCTTCCTTTGCTAGATTTGAAAGGTCGTGCACCTCAGCCATCATGTCCCAACTTCTTCCCTTGTTCTCTTTAGGTTTGGTTTTGCTACTACTTTCAAAATTACATTTAATTATTTGGCCACAAGACCTAAGTTCATTGACTAGACACCTCATAGTTCTTTCCATATGTATTTTTCTATGACTCCACAAATTTACTACAGATATTACGATTCTAAAAGTCAAATAATGAAATCAGCAGACAGTTCTCAGTATCTGATCAGAAGGTTTTGTGTGGTTATTGTCTTTGCTCACTACTGCAGCTGATCTACGACTATTTATTCAGACTGTGAGATGCTTTATGAAATTATCTTTATCTTTGTGTTATCATGCAAACCCTCTCATTTGTACACAAAGCATCTCCAAAACATTTTTCATTAGTTCTTCACAGCTCATTATTTCCTGAATGATTAATGACAGCTACGTAAATAGGGTGTTCATCCCAAAAAATATGTGCTCGAGTTTGCTGTCTTACTGCCAAAAGACTATTGGCTTTAAAACATATCTCTTATGTAATCAAACAAAAGTGATATTCAGTATATTTTCATACAATTCTGAAGTGTTCTGAATCAGAGGAAGGGCTGTACTAAGCCATCTTTCACAGGAAATGACGAACAACAAAATTCAAGGAAAAAAGGCAAAAGCTGTGATAGACAATGAGTGACAGGAGCAGCTGCTTCCTAGGCTATATTCTTACACATGTCAAAGGACTTAGGGAAGGAGAAGCAGTTTTGCCCAAATGCCAGTAAGACTTTTCCAAAATTAATGTCCTTTTTAAAGGGAAAAAAAAAATATTTAAATATTCAGATTTCATTTATTGCTAGTTCCAGGTATGAATCAAGGAAGGTGCTTCAAAAGACCACGCCACCCCTCAGGCAAACCTTTGTCAGTAAGGGCCAGAGCAGTCCCTGGAAGGACAGTTTTAAGGAAAGGAAAAGTAAACATTATCTACATCTCTCAAGCTGATTCTTACTGACCCAGGTAACTTGGGCAAGAGACTGAGTATAAATCCACCACATTCTTGCACCTCCACTACGAACTTCAGTGTACAGCTCTGTACTAGCACAGCTTACAAGTGACAAGGTTAACAGTAACACTTTGTGCCATGGATAGAAATAGAAAATAATGGGGGAAAAAAACCACAAAGAAGGTAACTGTGGAGAAAAAACAGACATTTCAGAACTAAAAACATGTAAAGGAGAACTTTAGAACTGGTGTTACCCACTCAAATCCCTAAAACTTGGCTGACACTTCAAGTGAAATTCATTGTCCTAACAAATATTTTTCTAACACGATTTTTGCTATGATTTTCTGGTTCATCTAGGAAATATTCCATATTGGCTTTGTCTAGGGTAACAGAGAAGAAGGTAAAATTGGAAGGAAGACCCTCACTTAAAGACATGGATCACTTAAAAAAAAAAGTCAAAAATACTGCCCTTTCCTTGATATTTCACCAATGCCACTTCAAACGTGGCGGCTGATGCATTCTCCGTGCATACATTTTTCTTTTTATCCAAATTAACATTTGCAGATTAACCGTGACATGGATGCAAATATTTGAGCTGATTTCTTGCAGCTCAGGAATAAGATCCCTCGGAGCTTATTCACTTAAGCACAACCAGCACCTGAACTAATGACACACACCAGAGGCACTTATCCACTAATTCCAGGAGAAACGTATCGGATACCGGACAGGTAAAGAATTGTAACAACAAAACAAAGAGCCTTTTCTGACAGAGACGACTGAAACTCCTCAGGCGAAGCAGCAGCAGCAGCAGCAGCTTCCTTTGGAGAGGTGACAGGAGAAGAAAATGAATACACGGCGATTAAAACGTCATTCCCCTGGAAGAAGATCAATGGGCCACACAAATGCAGGAAAGCCGCAATGCTGCAACTGGGAGCAGTTTATTAGAAAAGATTCGGCTTTCCTCTTTGATTTTTTTAGCCTTCTGCTGGATAATTCCTCAAGTTGCAGCCTCTGCCACCCTGTTAAGGGGGATCATTCCAGCTGGGTCTCCTGTGCGAGCAGGGACTACTGGTGTGTGCCATGGCATTCCAGGCAAGGAATACATGTAACATACAAAAACCCAATCCAGTCCAAAGCCTCAATTCCCTATAATTAAGTAGATTCAGTACATTAAGAAAAACCCTGAGGCTTACAATAAATGCCATACAATCCATGCTTCTTTTTCAGTGGTTTTTTTTTTCTCCTTTCTCAGTTGGCTTTCCTTTAAGGATTCTCAGGATATGAGCTCGCCGTAAGAGAGAATTTCAGTTCTGTGAAAAAATTTGTCACTTCCACATTTTGCTTGCTACACCCTGGAATATAATCTTGCCATTTTTACAGAACACTAAACTTAAACCAGCAGAACAATCAGCAGGAAATGCTTTGCTTGTTTCAATACGGATGCTTTATTTCGTTACTTGGTGGAGAAGAGTTATAATTAATATTTCATAATTTCACACAGAAGCCCAAAGAAAAGGAGAGCAGTGGGTCAGAGTTTGCAGTGTTGACTGAGTGAAAGCTACTTTCTTTTTGGGGACAAGGATTTTCAGTTGTTTTCCATTTACACGCTTTAGTCTTAGCTTCCTGGGGCAGCTTTTTAAAGGACACAAGCTAATTAGGAACATCAGAGACCTCCTGAAATTGCCTTTTCGACTTCAGTCAATGAGGAGCTATTATCTACAAGCTTTTCTGTTCCTTTTGAGCCAACAAGAACTTTGCTTTAACTTCACTAGTTCTCATCTAACAACAGGATGGGAAATAAAGAAAATAAAAGTTACAAAGATGGTGCTTCTTGACAAGGATGGAAAAAGAAAGAGTAGCAGCATGCTTTAGAACTCTGTATTTTATATATGAAATACCTATAAAATATTTTTGCGCTGGTTTGGTTTTTTTCTGAAGGACAAGAAAAAAGAAATTTTAAACAGATTGTATAATATATAGTGTAAATACTATTAACAACTGAACAGAGCCCAGGGGATAACAGCAGAATTACAGGTGAATGGTAGAACTTATAAATGTAAAATTAGCCCTTCACCCGCAGTGACCACCAGAAAAAAATACTTATCTTTTTATTTTGGAAACTGAGCATGTTCCGTACTAATTCCTTGATCTGTACCATGGGAGGAAAAATCCTCAGCCTTGACCAAACCCTTAATCCTAATGGAGAAAAGTGAGATGGAACCAGGGAGCAGAGCAGACCTCCCTGCCTGCAGGAGGAGCTGGCACAGACAGGAGCTCCAAGGGAGAGCAGTGGTGGGAAGCAGTACAGTTTTACACCGAGGCTTTGGGAAGAGTCACAGTGCAATCACAAGGCAAAAGAGCCTGAAGAAAACACATTCTGAACTTGAGCCAAGTAACCCGCCCCTGTGGTAACAGCAGCTTTTGGCTTTGCTGATTTGACAGAAAAGCAACATTAACAGTGGCATTTGCTTACTTATTTTATCATATTCTGTCAGGAATTCACCTTTGCTCTGTTTGCAGGAGTGACTAGAGTTCTGACTTTTCTAAACATCAGCGAGGTGTTTTGCAATCTCAGGAGCTGTGTTGGTGTTGCAGGAAAGTGGGAACGCACAGTGAGATCCCAGCATTAATGTCAGGGTGAGTTATCCTATTGCCTTTACCAGGACCCAATCAGAACATGTGTTAAAAGCCATGTAATGCATTAGGCTTTTAAATTTACCAGCCAGAAGATACAATCAAACCTGAGCCTGTGAAATTCGCCAACCTGGCCTGAAATTATCCTCCTGCCCCCTTTCTTACTGCTGGAATTTGCTGGGTTTTTCTTTCTAGCTCAAACAGCACAGTCTGTCATATCCCATTCCCTCTGCCTTTCACATGCAGACACAGAGCCTCAGACAGGTACGGGCCCTTGGGGAGAGATCTCCTCTGAAGGGAAAAGCTGAAGGCAGAGCAATGAATTTCTCCTCTAAAAAATGGAACAAGAGAGGAACAGATTCATTTCCTCTGGGTAAGGTCAGGCTGCAGTTTCTTTGACCGTATTTACAACACATGCATGTAAATAACAATGTTCAACCCTGTTTTCACTTTGCAAGAGGTGAGCTAAAAAAGCCTTGATTTAGGTACTACACCAAAATTTTTAGCACATCTCATTCATGAGTTTTCCACTGACTCAGGGGAGTTAACTGCTTCCCTTTGGGCTTCTCACAGACTTTGAGATGTCATTGTGGAAATAGCACATCGTGTGCGCTCACCCCTGGGGGCAGGTGAGACCCACTCAAACCTCCATGCTGGCAAGGAAGATGTTTGAAAATTTATACTTTTGAGAATGGAAAATTGGATAGAAAATTCTTCATTCCTAGGAGATAAGGCTTAGACATTTGGTGGCATAACAAACTCCAGATGTGCAATTGCCTGAAGACTTTAAGCTGGAAAAGACACTAATTTTTCAGTTTTATGGGCGAGAAAAAGAAAAAACAAACTGAAATCCAAACCAAGAATGGAGGCAAAGGAGGAAATCATGCATGAACTGCTCCAAACAAAGCAAGCCATGTGCTTACAATGTCCAGTGCTGGACTGCCACAGGGAATTTATCCAGGTAGGTGTGACAAAGAAGCGAACATTTACCATGTGAAGTTCTATCCATGTGACTTCTTTCAATATGGGAATTAATTAATAGTTGTCAAATTATCCTGCATTTCCAGCAGTAAATCCTTCCTCCACAGTTAATGGCTCAAAGAGTGCATATGCTCAACCAGAGACGCTTCAGAGAGACTGACTTCCTACCAAATTATTGCTCCAGAACTCATCTTCATCTACGCTTCCATTCCACTGGCAGCATTCTCCCAGTGCACAATGCTATTAAAAATAATGGTTTAGTGCATCAATAATATATTAAAGACAGCCTCCTCAACGTGGCTGTGGTGGCAGCATAATAAAATCCATCATTCTTTGAACATTTACAGCCATACATCTTACAGCTAATGATGTGGCACAACTCCATCACCAAGACATGAGGGAAACAGAAGTTGAAAGCAAAGAGCCATAAAAGCTTGAAACTGAGCCCAGGAAAAGTGCAAAGAATTCTAAAGAGTGAGGCTGCTTAACTCCACACCCAAGCAGGGAACAGGCTGTTCACAGGATACCCAAGTCTGTCACGAGAGACACCCTAACGCTGATGCAAGAAGTTCAGACTCAATGTTTACTTTAAAATCTGTTTGGTAGCTTAACAGTATCTAGGGACCTGCATTGTGGAGATGACAGGACTTACCTCCCTAAGCTTCACCATCAAAAAAATGAACCAGTAAGACTCAGTCACATATTTTGGCTTTCTGAACTGTCAGTGGAGAGGTACAGGAGCCTCCAGAAAGCCACCTACCTCTGACTCCTGTGTTGGTGGAATGACTCATTGGAATATTACTCTCTCAGATCCGAAGAGATTACTCAGTGCCACCAGAGAACCATTGATGTGTTATGTCTAATAAACATCCATGTCCCATCTGTGCACACTAATAGAAAACTTAAATATAAATATAAATATATAAATAAAACAATATCTAAATATATAAATATATAAAACGAATATATACTTGATGAAGCTAGTAGCAATCAACAATAAGGCTGGATTAAACTATTCAAAAGACCTTTTTAAAATGAATAAACATTGTTAATGATTCATGTTTGCATATGTAAAATGTTTCGTCTCTGGTATTGGTGAAGATTTGACTGACACTGGATTCACACATATTTCAAGAATGAGCAAATCTCAAATATTCCTCCCATTAAAACATAAGTGAAATAAAGAACTATCTCTAAACAGTCCTTCACTGATATTAAAAGGAAATCTAAGCCTGGTCCATTTGTAATCCTCAGGTAAAACAGAGATTTCACTGCTCCAAAGAGAGCACCTCCTCTTTTTTCCAGGCTGTATCAACATTAAAATTCCTTACACCTTGTACATGACTATTTTAATTGCTAGGTTTTTCATATATGTCGGTATTCCAAAAGCAACATGAAGACTGCAGTGTACAGATTTAGTCTTGCACAACAGTGAGGATCTGAGGATCTGTTTAGTGCATGACCTCACATTTACTCCAACTCATCTAACTTGGATATCCAAGGTTGTCTTTAAGCACCAGAAATCAACCTGGACAGACTATGTGATGACGATTACCATGGCAGCACCTCAGAGAGCATTTCCTTTGGAAGAAGACACAGGCAAGAGAGAAACACCAGTTTAAAACATTAAAAAAGTAATAAGTGTGGTACTAAGTTTTCAACTTACTATCTTTCTTGAGTTCAAAGAATGAGATAAGAGGTTGCTCTTGAGTTATTCCATTTGTAAGAACAGACCTGTGAGCTGTGTGGTCTTATCCAGGCAACTAATGTTCAGCTGTACGTGACTTGCAGTGATAAAAAGAGCCAATAGCTTCAAAAGAGTTTGTTCTTCTTGAGTTTTCATAACTGCATGTTAATGACTTGGTAGCTCCCAAGTATCATTTCTATAGCAGAACGACAAACTTTATGTTAAAATTCAAGTGTGTATTCAGACCCATCCTCATTTCAAGACGGATCTCACAAAATTTCGTCAGCATGAGGGCACGGAGAAGGTGTAGCTCAGCCACTTTTTCTAGACAAATAACACAAAATTTCCTTCTCTCTCTTTTTGTTGTCTCTCACAGCGGGAGTTGTGATACAAAGCAGAAAACTACGACCCTGTCTCTGTGCCTGTTTGAAAAGCTGGAACTGCAGAGCCAGCCCATGCAGGGCCATTGTGATGGAGCTCTCCAGGACACCACATACACATGGTGCTCAGTAAAGCCAGGGCACGGGCTGCTGCCACCTCCAGAAAACAGGATGCAAGGCCATATCCTCATCCTCCAAGTTCACTCACTGTTTTTAATAGATAAGCACACAAGAAACAGTAAGAAACTTGCCAAAGGAGAAATTCTGAAAGAGCAGTCAATAAAACCAATAGCAAAACTAGTCTGCAAACATGACTGGTTTGACTACCAGAAAAAAAAAAAAAAAAAAAAAAAGGGACAATCATTATAGGACCTGCTCTTCATATAAAGCAATTAACTTGGGATGCAGGTAGGTCACTGTTTACAAATTTGGAGATTAATTGTGGCTGTCAGTGTTGTTTATGCAAATGTTAGCAAAACATGCTAGAACTTAGAGCAGGCTGTGCAGCCACAAGGTCCTTTCCCTCCAATAATATCCTAACTTGCAGAATTTGCTGGGATCTCCTAAAGAGCCAGAATAATTACAAACAGACACATTTCATGAAATAAGTATTATTACATCCGTACTGCTGAAAAGTTTTGCAGAGATCAGCCACCAGAGCTGCTAATCAGAAGGCTACCCGGCTGGCTAGATGCTCACTGAATCTGTTTTTGAAACACCTCATTCTTTCTAGGGCTGCAAAATGTGTTAAAATTCTCATAGGAACAGGATTTTTTTTCCTACTGCTCTAGAGAATCAGAATTAGGGAAGAACTTCTGTCTTTCAGAGTTAGTTTTTCTGGTCTCAGGATTCTATGAGATTGTAACAACAGGAGGAAGTGAAAAATAAATGTGATATTTCAAACTTAGGTTTGATTTGAATTTTCTCTATGGATTTACACAGCAATTTTCATGAGTCAAATCTCATTTGACTTACTAACACAGTTAGTACATCACAAGGTATTCCCTCGTGACATCAAGTCACGAATGAGCCCTTCCATTACTTCTATGTTCTACTTATGACTGTGTATTCAAAGCATTTGTGGTGTCCTACATCAAAATAACGTCAAAATTGCATCTGACACACAACCAAGCAGTTTGTGAAAGAAAGGCAGAATCTAATATTCAAGATCCCAAGGCAATGGGCAGAACCAGTGCTCCCTGTGCAGCTTTAATGCCTCATTTCATCTTGTGAAAAAGCATTTCATCTTTTAAATTTTGCCATGTTGCAAAGAAAACAATTCAATTTTCCTTCTGCTTTAAATTAATTATTTAATAGCTAATTAATGACTTAGAAATGCCTACTGATATGCTGAGAAACTTCTCATATGCTTCACAATAGTCTACTCATAATATTCTGTCTTTCCTTGAGTTCCACATCTATCCACTCATTGTTGTGGATCCATGCTGTTTAGTTACATGCTCCACCATAATATTTTTTCTTCTTGTCCATGTTATAAGTCCTTTTCCTATCAATAAGGGTGCTTTGAGGAAGAAGCAGGGAGCTGTGGGAAAAGCCATGCCTCTGTTAAAACAAGGAAGCCTTAGAGAGCTGAAGAACAAGACCAATAAAATAAACAGCTACAGTATAAATTTCCTGGGAGCACTTAAAGTTTTTTGAACACTACACATACACAGCCATCACGAATGAAGATTAATCCTATGGTTTTTGGGATCACCTGAGCCTCCAGTCTGTTCCTGCAGTCTTTCTCTCCAGTTGACTGCAAGGCCACCCTGGGGTGAAATCCTGTGTTTACCTCCACAGACAATGGAAATCTTGAGAACAGCAAAAACACTTATTGAGGACAAAGTCAGGAGAAGGAAAGAATGGTGATAGTTGTGTGCTCCTCAGGCCACTTCTCCACAGCTTCTGTGCCCGCCATGCTCCAGTGTCCCTCATCTCAAGACAATTGCACAGACACGCAGATTTCAGTGTGGAGAACGGCCCTAACCCATATGAAGGGCCTTGAGCTGCCATCTCACATTTTTCAGTAAGCAGGAAAAAAATATGTGCCACTCATCGCTGGCAGTGACCTTCAGCCTGCCCTGCTCTGATCCTATAACCCTTGTAGAGAAGCTGCAGCAGCCTGGCACTGCCTGCTGGCACCGCCACGTGCATTGACAGGGAAACAGTGTCTGTCAGCAGGTGGAATTTTAAGTGGATGTTGAGAGGAGAGGGAGAAAATTCCCAATTTTTTTAGAAGTTGAGAAGACAATCCAAATTCTTGGAGAATTTGAACACATTGAGAGGAACCAGAATCTTTCTCTCAGCGCTATTCTTATGAAGTCTAAGGGAAAAATACATGAGAAGTATCTGGTGATAAGAAAAATGTTGGTTCAGTCCTGCTGGACACACAGAAGTCACCCCATCTTACCTCGGGTGATGGAATTTTAAGGAGAAGGTGATAGGAATGACCTTGCTCAAGGGTGCCTATTTGTTTCAGTAATTTAGTAGTTTTAGAATTTCATGATTCTTCTAAAACTGTAGCTCTTTTTACCGCAATTTGTTGCCAGCCTGAATCCCTGGCCCCTGGTTTGTTAGTTCACTTCTGTTAACCAGTCTTCTCTTTACATGGCTAATGCTATGATTCATGGGGACATTAAATATGCCAGTCAGACAGAAAAGCTGCATGGGAAATGTCAGTGAGTTTTAAAGGGATTCCTTGCCTTTGCTTGAACAGCATTTTCTGAAAAACCTTTTCCGCAAGAACACGTACAGCCATGCATCATCACAATAATTAACAACGGAGAAACTGCAAGTGGGGACCACGGGAACCACACTGGATGCTCTGTGGGAAAATACAGCAAGGCAGATTCTTTTTTTTTCCTACACACAAAGGAAAAATATCTGACAAAATGACATTAAAAGAAAAGCTGCTGTGGGGTTTCCTCACCGGGGATGACTACAGTGTTGAAAGGCAGCAACTGGTAACTGGGGGAGTTCTGATGGAAAAAACCATGAAGGAAATCTAATGTAAAATTTGAAAGCTAGATGTTTACTTCTGTCACAATTTCTCTTCCCAAACAATCACTGGCTTTTAAAAACAGTCTATACAGGTGGCTGCTTAGCCATTAAAAACATACCTATTCCCTATTGCCTGGACTTAGCTTCTCCCAGCATTCAGCTGGGGCATTCCACTGGGTTCTTTCCAAACCCCCCCATTTGATTTCTCTTGGTAGCAGGCACTTTTACTCCACATTTGAGTTGCTCTGTTGTTCTGGACTTTCTGCTCCAAACTTGTTCTTCAAGCTCAAAGAGCCAATGAATCCAAAATCACTCTTTCAGTGATAAAGCTCCTGCTGAGGGCATTTGCTACGAACCACTCCTTTCCATCTGGGCCATTTCTCTTGATATCCTCATGATGAAACAAGCCAATAAGCAATTTCATAACAAGGTCAATGTGAAATCTCTCCAGGTTATCATAATGCAGGTCTAAATTCCACTAGGGTTTCTTCTTAGCTGCCCAGCCTGACAATTTCAGACACTTTGAGGTTCAGAGATAACTCTGGGTAACAGAGTAACTTTGAACTGATTCACGGAGTGAAAGTCAGTGGAGTCTTAGTGCCCCTGCATTTCATGATTGCTTAAAATCCAACGTGAAGGTCTTTCCAGTGGGAAACAAAATTATTTAGCACTTCTAAAGGCAAGAACATGCCTGGAGAGAATTTTTAGCCATTTGTCTCTTTCTTCTTCTTTTTGTATTACCATATGATATTCACTAATTTGCCTTCCTGGGCAGTCTTCCACATGGAGCATGCAGAACCTTCAGCACTGTAAAAGCCTGAAAACTGTTTCAGAATTTTGTACATTTCAAAATATTTCAACCTAAATTACACGCAAGGTCTACGTAAAAAAGTCCTCTTTCCTCACCTAGAGCCTGCACTTGTCCAAACAAACAGGCTGTAATCATGTAGCTGCTTTTTGAGGTTTGAAATGTTTGAATTTCCATCACATTAACACAGAGAAATATCCACCCATATAGTTCAAAAGTAATTGTTTCATTATTTCATATCCCATGTTGTGAATTTTGCTCCTTCACTCCAAATACTCATTTCTCCACTATTTGCAAAGTTTCTGTGTCCTTGTAAACTGTTATTTACATGAAGGTAGTAAAGGATCATTTCAATGAAATATTTTAGACAGCAGTAGGAACAAGGTAATAATTTTTTCCATAAAGTATCAAAAATCATCAGTTTCTCAAAGTGTAATTTTACATTTTTGGTGAAAGATTTTCTCTGTAAGTGGAGCCAAGAACTTGACTGTGCTGCACAGCCTTTTGTTATCAATTTATAAGAGGCTGTTTGGATTTACAAGCACCTTTTTAGTTTGTTAATAACTGTTTAGGCATAGGGGTTTATTGATTTATAAAGTCACAGCCATTTTTCCTGTCTCTGATGTTTACAACAGTGAGCTGGAAAACAATGCTGGATTTGCAAAAACAGCAGAAGTTTAGAGCAGCTGAGGTAAGATATTATTTTCTGGGAAGGGACAAGGGAAAAGAAGGAAACCTGTTCCAGAGGAAAAACAACAGCGTAGGGTTTAGGGAACACATGAGGATGTTTCAGTCAATATTTATCTCTCAGATCAATAAAACTTGATGTTCACCTCAGTGAAATCAATATCTGCTTAATTTACGTCTTGTTGCTTCTCAGCTCAGTCTTACTTTTCCCTGTTTCCAGGATCTCATTTCAGTGCTTAAGATTTCAAACTTGGTCATCACCCAACCCGATCGTTGCATTTCCAGAATTTTCACCATGGACTCAAACATAAACAAAAAAACAAACAAAAAAGATAAAATAAAAAAGAAAAAAGTTTAAAAAGTGTTATTCCTTTCACTGCGCACTGGAGACAGACAGATTTTTCCATAAATCTCCATCTTTATCTAAGCCAGAGTAAAAGTACGGGGGCCCAAGAAAGTGGTTGTACAGCCAAAAGTAGGGGCAGGAGGACCGGCAAAGATGTTGGCACCCTTACTAGCATCTCATAGGTGCTCAAAAAAGTGTTTTATCTGTTAATGTTCTTCTTAATACCTGGCTTCTTGTGTGGGGACAGCCCGTATCAGATTGATTTTCTAAGCTGGCAGAGCGTTGTCAGTGCTATCTGCACTCAGTCCGAATCTTAAAGACCCTGAGCTCCACTGCACCTATTAATGATCCAACGCCAAGCACTGGAAACTCTGGCTGCTTTCTCAGGTCAAGATTTCTGTACTGCCCTGCAAGGAAATTTAAGCTGAATCCTTAAAGGGCTCTGCAGCAGCACAGCACTTAGCAAGCGCATGGAGACTACCCTTTCTGCTGGAATTTGAGCACCAATTACCAAAATTTGCCTAAGAATTCCCCTTCTCCTCCCCTTCCACAGCTGAACCTGGGTGTTTCGCTAGCCCCCCTCACACCAGGAAGCTCATTTTATCCTTTAACCTTCATCTCTCCTTTCTTCCTCTGCACAAAATTGCACAAAACTATTTTCAGGTTTGCTAAACCAGAGGATGTTTTGGCTGCCAGGCTGCATCAAGAAAGAAAGCGCTTTCATTTGGTCTTATCGCAGAACCGATAATAACGTTATTATACATGCAAAGAACTCCATGCTTGTTTATCTGCAAGAACAGAGTGATATATGCAAATATACATATGAAAGGCCCAAATAGCTCGAGCTACCGATAGTTCAATCAAGGATATTATATCTTCAAAATGCAAACCGAATTATTTACTCACGTCAAGTGTACTAATGCCTCTTGTTAATTTTCTGTTTTCCTACAATGAGCCCTGCCAGGTTCACTCCTTGGTTTTCAGGGAAATAATCTAAGGAAAGATTTGCTTTCTAAATACTTCACAGCCTTGATAATGAGAAGCCTCACACCGACTAGGATTATTTACCATTTGTTGTGCTTCTAAGTCTTACACACAAGTTTTAAATATTTTAATATTTAAATATAATTCAAACTCTAAAATATTTTATCATCATATTTGCTGCCAAAATAAAAGTTAGAACAAACTTAACTAATATTAAATGGATATACCTTCAAATCATGGCCCAAAAGAATTGTTTCCTGTAGGGTATCTCAGAAATGCACTGTCCTGTAACCAAAGGTTTGGCTTGGTTTTTTTCAAGTTCTTGATTTTATCCATTTTATCACCCCCATGTCACCATTTTTATTTCCTCTTTCCATTTGACAATACCTCTTACTCACAGTGACTTACCTGTGTGTTACCAACACTAAGCTTTTAGAGTCTTTTGGTAATGTAATATATTTTAGGACGCAGTCCTATAGCACATTAGATCACTGTACAAATGGCAGAATAAATACACAACCTCAAATACTTTTGAGAACTCAATTGCATCTGGATTTCTCATGTGGATATTTCATCTCTCCATTTATATTCTCTTTACCTCTCTCTATCTCTTCTGCTGTGAGCCTTTGCACCAGCCATCCTGGGGATGGATTGGATAAAATACACTCAGGTAATTAAGGCTACCTTAAAATAATCATCACAGAAAAGTACATTTGCAATCTAAAAAAGCATGGAAAAAACCTTATAACCCGAATTTTAATCTTTTGCTGGCCAAACACAATCCATTCAGCTGTGCCCCAAACTCTACCTCTTGTCCCCCAAGGACACCGCTGGCCTCTAACGGAGGCAGCTTTCTGTGCTGGGGCTGAGGCCCCACACATTCCCTGCTCTTCCCATCAGGACACCCTCAGCCCCACAGCATCCTCCCTTTCAGGGAGACATCGGGGAAGGCGGAGGGCAGGAGCGTCCCAAAACAGACAGGACCAATACTGTCAGAAGCAGCCTTGCCCCACAGAATGCAGAATACCTTCCCTACTCCTGCACACGCCAAAACACACACAAGCAAAGGAGTGATTCATTCCCCCAGACTGAGCAGTGTAATAAATGCCCCTCCTGCGAGGGACACAGGTGCCTCCCCAGCCTCAGCACAGATGTTGAGGGCTGTGCTTTGAGCCCCAGGGATTGCCGAGACACCCACGCATGGCTGGACTTTGTGACATGGGTGCCCCAGGATCCCCACGCTCCCTGTAGCATGTGGAATAACACCAGACCTGCTGCTTACCCATCAGCACTCCCCCAAGGAGTGATTCATCCATGCAGGAGGGCTGCTTGCCCCTGCCAAGAGAGATGATGAGTTTCTGAACAATTCAGTGCCTGGGGCAGGAGTCCTGGTCCTCCCCGGCAGCAGGGGAGGCACTGAAGCCTTCATCAGGGATTGGGAATGAAGAGCAGCATGTCAGGCAGATTTTCTCCGAGAGCCCAGTTAATGATGAACTCATTGCACACAGGAGTGCATTAAATGAGAGGAGCCTTCCCCCTGGACAAGGGCAATGGCGCAGCTCCTCTGGCACTCAGCTGCCACACTCTGGCACCTCCACGCAGGGATAAACCCCATCTCCAACCAGGCTGCATAAATCACTGCCTGGGTGTGCCTGACCCTTTTTTTCCATCTCTAAAGGGAGCCACGAGAACAACCTTGGCAGTAGAGGCTTGACTTTTAGTTAGCTACTGTGGGGTGAGCCAAATCTGGGACAGACTGTCAAAATGGCAAGCAATTCATTATTCATGCTCCAAGAATGTGATGTTGCAAAGCATGAAGTCTACGCAGCACAGAGCTGGACTGCTGGACTGCTTCCATGACAGTATTTTATCTTACTTTTTCTCTGGCTCCCAGTGTTATTCTTCTGCCCTTCATCCACACCCTTCCTAGCAGAACCATTTAATTGGGTGATTGGCAGAGTAAAAGTGCACAGGATACGATGAGAGAATGTATCTGCTCTGCTGCCAAAAGGGATACACCCTACTTCCTGATCTCTACTCCTGTCTGATTGTGGCGGCTGCTACCTTCTGCTGGCTCTACCTGGTAGCAAAGCCCTGCCTGGATGCACTAACATGATGGAAAACAGCAATCAGGCAAAAGAGGGGGAAAAAAAGGCAGATAATTTTCTGGTATGTCATTGAACTGGCTCATGGCAGGGTGAAGGGGGCCTAGGGCCAAGTGCAAGGCAGGGGAAAATAGTCGGGGGGGATGGGAGGGGAGTGCAGCAAAGGGCAGGACACAGCTCCCCTCTCTCACTGGGAACAAGCCTTCAGATGAGCTCTGCTGCCTTTGCTGTCACCAGCCCAACCTACCCAGCCTGTGCCTAATTACTGCTTGACTGATTACTGTGTAGTTAATAGGTGTAGCGGGGGAAGAAAACCAAGAGCAGCAATGTACAGGCTCCACCAGGCCGGAGAGTCCATCACCTGGGGAGGCCGAGGCTCACGGCTCTGCTCCCCACCATGCAAACATACGACTAAAAAATTCCGAGCCAGCCCTCAGCATCCATCAGCTCACAGCTCTTTCTGCACAGTGATTTGTCATTAAACCCTGAGGCGAGGGATTTGAGACTTTGCCCAATGTAACCTGGGAAATTTTAGAAGGTCAGAAACTGAGTTCAGCTCCTTTGGGTACTAGAGCAGCAGCTTAATGGAAAACACATCTTTTCTCTTCAGAGGGGTGTTGGGAACAGCCCTGTGTTCGTGTTTCTCTTGGTGTGGGATTGGGCTTTCTTGGGAAACCTGAAAAGATCTGTGACTGATCTGACACAACGTAAAACTTTTTCTGTGGATTTCTCATGTAATCATTTTCCTTTCCTTAACTTCCTTAACTTTCTGTTCTTTCCTTCCCCTGCAGTGTTTGTGAATACTTTTGTTTTCCTCACTCAATTAATGATCCCTTTTACTTTCTGTGCTGTTCTTTTTATTTCTCCCTGCTGAACACGAGGAGGTTTGTAGCTATATAATACAGCATTATTTGTTAACAACAAGCTATCCCTCACCAATTACTTTGCTGGGATTTTACTACCTTGTCATTATTTTGTTTCCGACAATCTGCTGCAATTTTTGGCTGGAAAGAGAAGAAACAAAACTTTCTGTATAGCTATGCCCTGGGACCATAACTGCAGAAATGCAAGCTCTATTCCCAACCAACACACTGCCATTTCTTCCCAACGCATTTTACCTCCAGTCCCCACTGTGTCTGGAAAAGACTCAAAAAAGATCACTGGGAGAGCCTTAGCAGTTGAATTTCAGCCCTGGAGACTGAGATATACTATTTTAGGTTTCATTATTTTGAGTAACAGTTGCGAAGGGCACTGAAGAGCAAGTCAACTTAATTATGAAAGACAGGTCACTGATATGACTTGTAACAAATAAATCAGCGAAGCGAGCACAGCTTCAGAGGAGCGGTATTTATCATTGCACAAAAACATATCATTATTTAGTATGATGTCAACAGGAATTCTGGAAGGCCACTGAGAACATCCCTTCCTGGTGTTTCCATCACTCACTGTCTGAATCATTCCCTCCTGCCATTCCCCCCTCTCTCTCGTACAAGGTACCCAGTTTTGCAGCATGTCACCAGCACCCGTTTTGCAGAACAGGGTCCTTCAGCAGCGTTTGCTGTGGATGCACTAATCTCTGTGCTTACCCTCAACTCTTCTGGAGGTTCGAACACAGGAAGGAACCTTACCACAGCACAGTTTGGGGATGATATTCCTGAAGTCCTCTCTGTTGTCCTGTGCACTATTTGTGAGGACACCAGCCCATTTGCTGGGTGGCCTGAGACTCATCCTCCTTCTGAAGCCTACTCCTGGCTCCAAGAAACCAGCTCAGCTGTATTCTCCTTTCTCTCCTTGCACCCATTTTTCCCTCTAGCTCCTCCATCCCACTTCAGATACCTTCCTCAAACCCTCACTTAGATGTCTATTAACAAGAAGCATAAAGACATGAACTTCAATAGTAGATCTCCTAGAAGCTTGTTGAATATTGTGAATGTCCCTCAGTGAAAGGAAAAAATGAAAACAGTGGAAATTCTCTTTCTTACTGTCAGTAACAAACTCCACTCTAATGGCTGTACAGAGCAGCCAGCCTTCAGTATGCTTCAGTACTGAAACTGCCCTTCCCTGCCCATTGAACTATTGGAGGCTATTCCATCTAGGAAAAATGGCTTAATCCCACTTCAATAGAAGCACCCTGCCCTATCCCCAGCTGAGCTGTTCCTTCCAATTTTTCCAGCAATTAGGCTGTAAAGACTTCAGTCAATGGAGGAATTCCTTTTGAGTTTATAAACTAAATGACGGTTTCTTTGTTCAAAAGAGGAATATTTTCTTTTTCGCACATAGAGGGAAGGGACAGAAAAGAAGCCCCAGTTGTCTCCTCCAAAGAGTCCAAGTCCTAGATTGCTGGATTTCACATATTAAATACAGTATTTGTTCCCATACTTTGTCCATATGAAGCCATATGACTTCAGCCACCAAGATGCTTAAAAAGGCACATTGGTTTCAGCTACCAAGCAGAGGGCAGGGAGCAGAAAGGAGCACCCTCATCTCCTCACCTAAACACCGAAGATGCAGCACAAGCTTTGAGAGAAAGCCCAGAATATTTGAGTCAAATGGCTTTTTGTTGACCTATTAGACCAAATTAGAAGTCTCTTAGAGAAAAGTGTGTAGCTTTTTGTCCGGATGTGAACTCAAGGTATCAAAGAATCAAAAGGCTTTGCAAGAGTGTGGGCAAAATGTCTTGAAGCCTGATTAAAGTGTAACACCCAGTTAAGCTGGACTGGGGTGTAATAGACCATAGCATATATTCTACCCACTGATTCCTTTCAACCCCTTAACATCTGTAAATTGAATCAAAGTAAACTTAATATATTTAGATTTGTTATTTAGTGTTGTAAAATTAATCAATGTTTAGACTAATTCAGAACAATACATAAAAATCAATAGAACTGCTACGTGGTCTTAAATGCCATGTTTAGTTGATTTACACCCATAATTTCTGGAGAAAAAGATCAGTTGCTTACAGTGCAACACTGAAACCAAATTGCATGTTATTGAGGGATTTCCTGGGGAAAGATGACAGTGAGGGAGGAAAGAACAGATTTCAGGGAGGCTGATTTTGGTGCCTATGAAGCAAATGCATGGCTACTTATTCTGCTCTAGCGCAGTAAGTTTTCTTGTGTAACACAGTAAATTTTGAATTTATTTACTATAGATTCAAATTCAGGGCAATCAAAAGCACCTGAAAAGCCTTTTCTTTGCCATCAAACTGAGCAGGCAAGTGCAGCAACCATCATGTGTGCAGTAAGAGTTAACACAGCCTGGCTCAAACCCATCTTATCCAAACAGGCAGTGCAGCTAAAAGGATTGCTCTCTGACTGCATGCCTGTCTCAGGAGAACACCTTACACCAAACTACACCTTGTGTAAAGGCCAGAGTCCCCCTGCCCCTCTCACTGCAGCTGTTTCTGAGCCACCTGCCTCATGAGGGACTGCATTCCACACCCCGGTGGCTCCCCAAACTTCTTGCCATGAATCCCAGGGGTTTATCTGCAAGGTGTGGGATATTAAATGACTGCTCTCACACACCTATCCTGTACCTCCGATAACCTGGGCATCCTTCCAAGTGCCTGATCCTCACAGCAACGCCCTGAACTGATGAGCACAGAATCAGAGGTGGGGCAGAGGACCTCAGGGCAGAGGAATCTACTTGGGACAAAAGATGCTGGGGTAAATTTCCACCATTTTACTCCCCTCAGTATTGAATATCAGAACATCTTAATGCAATGAACTTCCTTCCCACCCCCCCCAATCCAGGCATTGCTACATGGCAGTACTGTCAGCTGTAACCCTGTTCACTGCCAGAGCCCATTGGCACCTGTGAAGCCAGCCCTGATCAGCCCCAGTGGCTGCAGCCAGGCACGGCAACCGGGGCAAGATCCATGATGGAGGGAGCAGGGAGCAGTCTGGCCAAGATTCCCCCGCCTTCTTGGCAGCATTTTCGTGTTTCCCATCCTGCTACCTGTGATCCTCTATTGCAGACTGAGCAGAAATTGTAATGCGAGCCCGTAGCCAAACCCAGGGACACCTCTGAGCACAAGTCTAATGGGCTGTTACGCTGCTGCTGCTGCTTCCCCAGGAATAAGCCAAGCTAGAGAACTCTTGCTTGGAGCCCTGCCTGGCACTACAGACTCCAGATGTCAGAGGAAGTTATGTGAGAGCTTCTGCTGGGATGTGCTTAGAGGAAAAGCCAGTACAGATGGATGGAGAGTCACAGTGGTCATCCTTCTGGTATTGTTTTGCCTCTCCCTCCAGCTTCTCTTTAATTGGGTCTTGATGATCCTTATCTCCTTCCAGCCTTATTTTGCCTTTTTTTTTTCCCCGAGCTTTTTTCAAAAATGGCTTTTGAATTCAGAAGAGCGATGACTCCCTGCATCAGCACACTGTGGGTAAAGTGTTCCTGGTGTAAATCAACATGCACCACCTAAACACCTGGCCTGTCTTTTGAAAGGATAAAACCAAAATAAAAGCATGGCAAGCTTTCATTAGGATAATTAAAATAGAAATAGAGCACACAGGAAAAAGCAAATCCGCTGAAGAAGCTAAACTCTGTATGACTGCATCAAAATGCAAGAACTTAGGAAGTTTAAGGATTTTCCTCACATTTTTTCCTGCTCTGCAAAAACTCCATATTCCATTATGAAATACTTGATATGCCATTGAATACACCCAAATTTAAAAGTAATTTATCCTGAGGAGTGTAGCTTATGCTTTTCAAACAGCCTGGTATTTTTGGGTACCCCTGAGAGGTGGGTAAGCAGAAGGCAGGTGCGGTGCAGGGCAAGTAAAACATGACCATCCTTCAATAAATCCCTGCTCAGCAGAGCCTCTGGGCTGTGTTCCAGTATAGCAGTGTCAGTGATGGAGTCCCCGGAGGGTGGCTGTGACAGTGTCTGTCATGGCATCAGGAGGGGGATAACCGGGGGAAAAAAGGCAACTTTTTGCCCACATTTCAGGTAGGGTGTATGAAAGCTGCAGCCTGCTGACATGGCATTGGCTCTGCCTGGCTTTACACTCTCCCTCCCTTTACCTTTGCAAAGGTGCCTCTTACTTTTCTCAAATGAAGCTGCTCCTGCTTCAGGATCGGAGAGGAAACAAGTATCTTCAAAGATTTTGATACTGTTTTCAAATGTCTGCATTAAGGCAAACAAATTCTTTTTGCATTACTTGAGATACCACTTAAGATTCGCAGATAAACTTAGGTTATTCAGGTAAACTTGTCCCAGCTTGGACATGAGTAATTTAAGAACCCAGTTCTGCTGAAAGCTCTGGGGTTATCTGAAAATGCTAGGTGTCCCACAGTCACTAAGCCATGGACACCAAAGCCCAGATCTGCACCTTTCTCAGGGAAAACTCTTTTGTGAAAGAGTTATATTGAAATCTATAATTACATACTTATTTGGAATCAAATTACTGAAGGCTCAGTCTCCTTTTGAAGGGTGGAGGCTTCCCATTGAAAAAGGTAACTATGTGTTTTCTGACGCTTTTGATGTTGCAAGCTATTCCACAAAAATTCCAGGCCAAACTGAAATTACAGCAGTATGAAATTGCCCTCAAAGAAGCATTTATAGAGCTGCATATTTATTCTGACCATTTTGCTCCCTGAAATTCAAACTCTTTCTCTATCATATGAGATTTTCAAAATGTTCCCTGCTGATTTCACCAGCCTGGAAATCTCACTTGCCTGCCGGGAGTTTCGAAGATCAAGAGGCAGCCTTGAATGAATTCCTAGAGCAGTGTCTTGCTTAATTGAATTCTGCAGTTGCCCCTAAATTAAATAAAGCAAGGAGGCCAAAGCAGATGTGAACAAGTGAACAAAAAGGTCTACGAGTTCTGCAGGGCTCGGAAAACTTTTAAAGTTAAGTTTTTCCATTGAATGCCAAAGTGGAATTCCAGCTCTTTGCACCTTTGTGTCTCTTAGCAAGCAGGCTTCCAAACACGTGTAAGCTTCATAAGAGAGGCCCAGCACCACTGGGCCAGGGGCTGGACTGCTCTGCACTGCCAAGAGCCCAGTCCAGTACTGAGAGGCCCCCAGTGAGGCAGTTCTGCACAGGGCAGTTCAGCTCCTCCAGCAGAAGGGTGGTGCCAGGAGCAAGGCTCTTTCTATACAGCTGTAATCCATACCACCCTTGATGTGTCTATCTATCTCTCCTTTGGAGACCATGAGGTTGGACTCAAGCCAGCACCACAACACCTCATTAACTCCAAGGCCAGGCAGAACTGGGATAGGAGCCAAGTTACCCATTTAAATTTATTTTCTCTCTCAACTGAAGCACGGACCTGAAAAAACGTTACTAGTCCCCTAGCTTCAGGTATTGGGGGCTTTGTGTCTCCTAACAGCATCTCTTACAAGAAACTCACAAGCTTCTGAAGAACTCAGAGAGACACCCAAGGTACAGCCCTATGGCCCAGGTGTATCCCTAAGGAAAAAGGGGCGCATTTACACAAAGGGAAAAAGTTCAAACCACGACACATTTACATAAATGCATCTCCAAATGCTTAAAGTTACTCATGTGGATAGATCCCTCCTTCCCATGCCCTGGTTGAATGCTTGACCACACAACCCAGTCATGGTTTCTGTACTTCAGGCTCTGTGGCTGCATTTTGCTGCCTGTGTGGATGTTCCCCGACAAAGGTGGAAAATTCCAACTTCAAGCCTTTTCCATCTAATCTCCAGCTGCAGTTCTTCGCACACATCAGCTGTGTGAAAGCCTTACAGCAGATGTAGTTCTGCTGATGATGAACAGCAAAAACTTTCCTTGCACTGCTCACCCACTTCTCAGTGACAGCTGACTAAGAACTATTTTAAGACAGAAATTGTACTCTAAGTGATGAAACATGAAACCCTACCTGACGAATTGAAGGACACTTAAAAGTATGGATAGAATTCAACAGCAAGAACTGATCAGAGAGAAGATATTGAAATGAAACTTTTCCTTTCATAGGTTCCTTTTTTTTCTTATCTGCAATTATTCCGTATAGGCAAACACACTCTTCAGCATGTGGCTCCATCCCACTGGCTCAGCACCTGCATGCAAACAGTGCAACACACATGAACGCTTTTTAAAACTACCCTCCACAAAAATAACTTCTGTGTGCTTGCTTATTTCCCTTTGTTCCCAGGATAGGCTGATAGCTCTTACAGAGTGTTTAACATCCGTAATGCTGATAATGAGCTTGTCTAAATATATGATAATAGCTGCAGAAGTACCAGCAGTGCCATCAGTAGCGATTCATTGTTTGCAAGAAAATTCAAGGCAACTGTGGTACATCCCTGCTTGGAACAAATACAGCAATCAGCAGTTTTCACTTAGATGTAGAAATGTGGTGCCATGTTGCTTTGCTTTGCTGGCTTAAACCAAACTGTATTTCATGTCTGTTGAAATTCAATTGTGGGAGGATCACAAATTCTTTACAAATGTGGGATTTTTGCTTTGCTTTCTTAAATAATAACTTTAATTCATTTCTACCTTGGCCACCACGAATCTTGACACAGTTTCTTATATTGGCACAAGCCCCAGTCAAAAACAAGATATTTGCATGATCCATGAGAATAAAAAGGAACAGTCCTCAACTCTCAGGAGTTTGCCAAGCAACTGCATTTATGCCCTTTTATTCAGAAATAGCAGAACTATTATCTGGTCTCTGCCTATGAGGCCCCAGAGCCAGCTACAGGTGGCTCAGGACTTGTTTTAGCTCAACGAGCAGATTCACAGCCAGGAAAAGTGGGTTTCACACACAGCCTAAACAAAATTCCCAGGAAAGTCAGCCTTCAACCATGGAGCAGGAACTGGCATCTTGCTCCTGATCCAGGCTATGGGAAGGATAAATGCCTGATTTTCTAGCTCAATAAAGTCCTTTCGTTTAAAGCCTAATAAGCAGAGATGGTGAAAAGTGAAATTTATGTCCTGCAGGAAATGAAATTGTGAAAGTTTGCTTTGTCTTGGAAAAACAAGAACAATTCTGATTTTCATTAAATGAAATAGTAAAATAATCTGAAGGTAATGATTTTGACAATCATGAGTTTCAGCTAAAGAAGGTGGAAAAATTAATTCTTTCAATCTCGAAACACCCTAATAACAGGCCACAGAAAACAGTGTGTGAAGTGTTTGCATGCAATGTTTCCATTCGCCTGAATTGCTATTTCAGACAGAAGGAACATTTATGATCAACTTATTTCTCACGTCAAAAAAGCATGCCACTATAGTTGCATTAAATACTGATAAAATGTTGGAGCCCAGCTTACATCCTAGAACAATTAAGGATTTCTATAAAAATTATGTGCAAGGTGGCACTCTAGTTCAGTGATGTGACTTACACTGGGATTGAGAGAGAAATTGCAGACAAAAGGATACTTGGAGGTTTTTTGCCTACAATTCCCCCCTTTCCATTAAAGAGAACAACTTCTGAATAGTTCTAAAACCAATCCTTTTAAAATGAATTTCTGAATCAAATCACAAAATGAATTTTGGGAGCACGTCTGGGGATTATGATATTGCATCCACATCTGGGGTCCGCAGCACAGGAAGGACATAGACCTGTTGGAGTGAGACCAGAGGAGGCCACAGGGATGCTTATAGGGCTGGGAGCCCCTCTGCTCTGGAGCCAGGCTGGGAGAGCTGGGCGGGGGTTCACCTGGAGAAGAGAAGGCTCCAGGGAGACCTGAGAGCCCCTTCCAGGGCCTAGAGGGCTTCCAAGAGAGCTGGAAAGAGAAATTTGGACAAGGGCCTGGAGGGACAGGACAAGGGGAAATGGCTTCACACTGAAAGAGGGCAGGGATAGATGGGATATGAGGAAGAAATTGTTCCCTGTGAGGGTGGAGAGGCCCTGGCACAGGTTGCCCAGAGAAGCTGTGGCTGTCCCATCCCTGGAAATGTTCAAGTCCAGGTTGGACCGGGCTTTGGAGCAACCTGGGATAGGGGAAGGTGTCCCTGCCCATGGCAGGGTGCGTGGAATGAGATGGTCTTTAAGGTCCCTTTCAACCAAAACCATTCCATGATTCTGTGATAAGGCTGTGAAAGCCAGCTGGGAAAAAAAGAAAATAGGGAGGAGATCTGGGAATCTCTTGCAAGAGAGCACCCCTTCATAAGTGTGCACGGGTGTAAGATGGCTCATACTATGGGGGCGCACATATACTCTTAACCACGAAGTTGTAAGACTTTTAACACAATCAAATACAATCAAAGGTCTCTTCAGTCTCTTTATGGTACTATCATTTTAGGCTGGAATTTTGTCTCTGCAGCCAGAATCTGAATACATGCGCTACCAATCTTCCCTCCTGCAGGAGTGCAGGCCCATGCTCTGCTCTCCTCTCTCCTATTGGAGAAGTTGACAGCTGGAGACAGAATGTAAGACACAGAGAGGGAGGAAGAGGGACACTTCTCTTACGGGTGGACATGCAAGTGTGGGAGCCAAGTAGGAAAGCAGAAAGTGTGAGAGAGGTGGGAAACTGGCACAGAGAGACTGTATTCCCAAATCTATTGTTCTGTTTCAGCCTTTCTTATGCCACAGTTTCCTCTGTTTCAGATTCCTCCAAGTCCTTGCTATCCACTTTTTCAGCCACAACCATGCTATGCTGACGTTCCTCATTTGAACATACCTCACACAGGAGGAAGTCAGCCAGCTGGCACCCAGGGCCTGGCTCAGCTGGACAAGTCTGCCTCTTCTGCAGCACTGCTGTGCCCAGTGGCAGCCAAAAGCAAAGCCTCAAGGCTCCATGCTGGCAGCAGTGCTGGGTTTCTGCCTCACCATGCTGCTGACACACCAAGCCTGATTCCTCTGACAGCACGACTGCAAGGAAGGGCTGGAAGCAGAAGCTGCTCCATTTCTTATTTTGCTAATTAAGAAACTCCAATCCCATCCTCCTCCTGTGGGTGTTTCTCATTATTTTCCTTCCACAAGCACACTGGCAAGCAAGAGAGGCAGTGACAGCCCACCTCAGCTGTGTCACCATTTCCCCTGACTATTACAGCCCCTGTTATTGTTGGAATATGAGCAGCCGGGGTTCTGCTCCCATGCCACAGCACCTTGCAAAAAGCCCTAAAGGGGACAGTGAACCTGAAAGCTCTGACACTTTATCCAGGGCTCTGGCTATATCCTGAATCTGATAAAATGTTTAGGAAGGTTCTGAAAATTGTTTAGAAATGTTTAGAAAGATTCTGAAAAGTGATTACATTCAGAGTTAAGCCTTCTCTGCGCTTGTGTCGACTGCCTGAGGCTGCCCACAGACATACTCTTTAGCCCTTCACCCTCTCCCACAGGGAGCTGAAGCACCCCACACAGTGTCAGATTTGACAAGGCCAGCACTACAATTTGACCTGCCAGATGTGTTCAAGGCACCCTTGTACTCAGAGCACACCCCTGGCTGATGGGGTGTTGGCTGAGTGACAGCTACATCAGCTCTCACAGGCATGAAGCGCACGGCCCCTCCTGGACCTTGCACATACCTTCTTAGTCTCACACTTCTGTGTTCCCTGTAGCACCCCCAGGTTATCTTTAGGGAAGACTGATGTGACATTTCTGTCACGCATAAATGCAGATACAACATCCCTGCACTCATCCCAATACAAACCGTGTGTTAGTCATCTAAAAAAGGCTGTAATGTAGAGAAAGAGCTGAAATTTCCACACTTCACAATCGCCGTCTGATTCACCTCAGTAGCAATAAGTCTGTTACCTTTACTTACTTGAGAGTGCAAGATGGAAACAGAATCATAGAATCATTGAATATACTGAGCTGTAAGGGATCCATCAAGATCATCGAGTCCGACTCCTGGCCCTGCACAGACAACCCAACAATCTCACCATGTGCCTGAGAGCATTGCCCAAGTGCTGCTTGAGCTCTGTCAGGTTTGGGGAGCCCGTTCAGTGCCCAACCAGATACAATACAATCAGTACAGATACTGGAGCTTGTATTAAACTTATTCCAGTGCTGGTAACACTGGGAAAGGAAATTTGTTCTCCTGAATAGATAGCAGTCGTTACCAAAACACACAACAACAAACCTGTGGGCTGATAACCATAACACATATTCTACCTACACTGAAGTCCAAAACTACTAATTTCTTCAAAATCTTTATGAATTCCCAACAAAGACAAGAGTTTTTTTAACATCATAATCAAAATATCAAGTGGGAGTTTTCTTTGTGCTTCCCTAATTTTGTCCCTCTGAATGTCTGCCATCACTTTGTTCAAGAGAAGGAAAAAAACCCAACACAAGCAGAGGGAACTGGATATGGAATGAGATTTCTGAAGTATAAATGGGCTTTGACTGACCTGGCAATAATATACATGTCTGATGACCTTCTGAGAGGCATTTCTCAAGGAGAAGAAACCTCAGAGTAGCACTATGTAGCTTTTGGATTCTTACTTTTTTAAAAAGATTAATGGAAGCCCTTTTAAGCTGCTCCTTGCTCCAAAACAGCCTCATTCCAAATTACATTAAATCTGTCATTTAATCTACATACTTTCACAAAAGACCCAGATCTACTAAAAATACTAAAAATACATGCTTACAAAAATTTTGTCCATGATGAAATTCTGATTATGTGCACCTTATGTTCATGGGAACAAGTCAGGCCACCTCCAGTGATATTAAGGAAACCTGGAAAACAAGTACCAAAAACCCCAGCTGGTTAGAGGTCTTCACCCAGCAACAATCACAGCTCCAGTTCCCTTTGGATCCTGCACTACTACCTGTGTATGCTTTCACAATACTTCTGAAATTCTATCCTGCCACTTCCCAGCAGTATGGAACAGCCATCTCACCAGAAAAGACACAAGGAAAAAAAAAGTTAGAAACCGTTTTCAGTTCTGTGTTGGGAATGCATTGGCAGCAGCCTCCTTGTCAGTCCTAGAAGAAGCAGAAGGAGGTATTTTGTTGTAGAGAGGTAGTTAGGAAACACCAAACATCAAAACATGGTTAAAAGGCACAGTTAAGCGCAAAGACTTCCAAGAAGCTTTACCAATCTTGACAGTCTGCATTGTTTAGTGAAGCAGAGGGACATTTCTGTGAAGTACATGAGGGTACAGCCAACCAAACAACAGTTTGGATCTTTACAGCAAAGGAAAATAAAAATAAAATCAAGTTCTAATTAATATAAAAATCTCTAGAAAATGGTGAAATCATATTTGTACAGACGCACAGGTGATATTTTATACACATGTTGCCCTCCTTAAGCACACATTTCTCTTTGTGTGCACACACACACATTACACACAAACACTTCATTCCCCAGATTAACTTTTCCTGGATTTCTCATAGCTTAGATATTGTCTTTCTTTGTGACAACAACAGACCGCTAGGCACAATGATGCGTCAGGAGTATGCTTCCTAGTTATGGGAATGAAGCTATGGAATATCCCACTTTCATATGTGACTGAAGCCTTAATTTTTTCCAAGTGCTAAGCTGCAACACCCGAGTTTGCAAACACAAAACCACAGCGACATCCAACTTTTGGGATGTCCTCAATATGAGGGACAGCAAACAGCTTCTGCAGAGCTTTGTGCTTTCCCAAACAACCTTTTAAGATTAGTGTTCTCCCTCCATCACTCCTTGCTTCACAGTTACCTTTTCCTGCAGATTTCTCATGGAGACTACAGTTCCCTCCTGCCCCAGGAGTCTCATGATAGCTCATCTTTCTTCATTAACTGTGACCAAGTCTCAGTGTAATTCCCACTGGGAACTGGACATAATCTATGCAGTTATGACTTAATTCCGTTTTCACTTACACTTCTTGATATTACAGAGGTCCCTGAGATTCATTTGTGAGAGCAGAACAAAGCCAACCACCGTGTGCACAAAGTTACTCATTTCTTGGGATTCTGAAGGATTGCTGAATCCCAGCTCTGCTTGGCAGTCTCAAAAAAAATTCTCTGCGCAATTATTCTTATCACAAGGTGGGGCTGGTGAACCACAAGGGCATCCGAGGAACCAGGCAGAAAGCCCCTATTTTGGGTTGCCACACTGGCCACTAGCATGGGGCTGTGGAAAAGCTCCAAACCCCTGTCCCAGCCCCAGGGAGCTCATTAGGCACAATTCTCCATATATTGTGCCAAACACTCTGAGAGCACTGCTAAAACATCACTTTTCTCCCACCTGTGTTGCCACCTTCCACCCTTGCTGTCTCCCAGGGACACCTGGGTGTGCCCAGATGGGGGAGATGGCTACAAAAAAAAGTTTTAAATTTTGAAAGATTTTCATTTAGCCTTACACTGAGATGAAAGATTGAAGGGCTTCCTATGAATTTCAGTGCTGCTAAGGAACGCTGGTGGATTTGAGAGCTGGAGCTTGGTTTTGTACAGAATTGTTTCTTAATCTATGAATTCTTAGAGCTTTCTGGGAAAGGAAATGAACCCAAAGCACCTACACAGGGGGATTCCTTTGGATCCCACTCCCTGTGTTACAGAACTTAGAAATTACTAGAATCAGCAATGTGGATCTGTCTTTCTGAAGAAATGGAAACCAGTTACAATAACGGATTTACTAATTCCCAATACAGCAGTTCTAATCCTGCTCAATTTTACCACAGCTAACTCTACAGAACTGCAATAAATTAGTGTAAGAACAACAATACACTAATATTCCCATAAAATAAGCAATTTTACTGTGTTAAAACCAACTAATCAACTTTATAAGCCATTTAATTACTTATTAATAGAGACCTTCTCTAATATTTCAGTTTGATTTAGGATTAACCCTCTCTCTGGGGATACCCCAATGCCAACTTGCAGGTAGCAGTATTTTTAATAATCTGACAAATTGTCTATGCAGGAATACTGATGAGATGCCAAGGATTAATTTATTTTGCTTTCACTGTGCGAGACCTGCAATGAATGACAATTAATTGATGTAATAGTAGCTGGTTTTTTCTGTTGGTATTTTGACTTTCTCACTGCATTGCTGGTACCCAGATTCTGATTTTCCAGTTCCCTGTGATGGTGATCAACAAATGAAACAGTAAAGATGTCCTCATGTTCCTCCTCTTTGAACAAGTCCTCTGTTTGGTTGAATTGCAATACTAAAGGACATCAAGGAAGCTAGAGACAATACTATTCAAATACCACAAGTTATGGAAAAATAATGGAAAAGCTGAATTAAAAAAACATACATCAAGATATATATATACACATATAGATAGATAGAGATATAGATAAAGCCAAAAGTTATTCTTCCCACCAGTATTCCAAAACCTACAGAGCTGACCTAAGTTTTGAGATGTTGTGCACCTGTCCTTCATGCAAGGACTAAGAGCGGGGGTCTCAGCACTTGAAAAAAAAAAGAACCTACTCACATATTTTAGTGCCTAGGTGTAGATCTGAAGGTTTAAGAGCTGTGCAAAGTTTTGTTTTGGTGCAAAACCACCTGTGGGTTGGTCTCACTCATCAATGACCTCAGTCACCTTTCTGGATCTCTACTGTTGTGATCACAGTAACACCAAGTGTCAGGCAGGTTCAGAGACACGAGCCATGCTCATTCCCACAACTAGACTACTAGGCCAGGATGGTGGCAATCTAACCCTGAATTATTAAATGCATTAGTGCAGTCTCCATAAAGCCAGGATGCAGCACCATAAAACCCTCAGAAATGTCCTAAATATCTTGCCTTCAGCTTAGGTAACTGGATCAAAATGGAAGAAGCTTCTGCCAAGAGCAAACCCCAGTCACTGAGCAAGACTTTGCCGTAACTGAATGAATCCGAGTAGTTTTGTAGTTGGCTTGACAGTTTGAGGACAGAAAAGAAAAAAAAACCCAACCCAAACAAACAAACAAAAAACCCTTGGCTACACCAGCCAGTTGGCTGGACCAGCAGTTTCCAAGGCAGTGAGAGGCAGTGCTTTGGCCGGTGCCACAGGCTGCGCTGGAGCAGTCTCCGATGCAGAAGGCTCTGGCTGCACAGCCCACACAGGACTCTGCCGCACTCTGCAACAGGCCTGCAGCACAAGGGCATCAGCCACTGGCAAACACAGCATTCCTGGTGGGCACGGTCCTCTCCAAAGCAATGTAAAGCCGTAGGAACAGCAGTCACAGATTAAATATAACCGCTGTATGAAGCATATGTTTGAAAGGTTGATTTAGTTGAAGGAACTATAGCACGGGAATACTGCAGCACTCCAGCACGTGAGAAATGAGGGACTGTTGCCTGACCAATATCAGTGTGCTGTGCCACTTGCTACATCCTGACCAGGAGGAGGAAGAGGAGACAGTACCTTAAGACATTCTCCTGTCCCATGTAAGTGTGAGCACTCCCACTGCCAAAAAGCATCTGTGGAGTCACGCTGAGAAGTTCAGTGTAGTCAGATGCTAATGCCAAGGAAAGGGTTTGATTTCCTGGCAGCCTTAATATAGAAGAGGCTCACATGAGTACTGCTTCTCAGCCCAGAGTAGAGACTTGGCAGTCCTCCATCTAATACAAAGTTTCTGAACAATTTGTTATAAGACCAAGTAATTTCATAGCCTGCAGTGCTGTGTTAAAGACTTTGCAAACCTGAATCAGCATTTGAGGGAAACTGTTATCAGAACAGAGGCAGTACATGCTTACTTATCAGCAAATGTTTAATGTAAGAACATTCTCTCCTACATGACAGATTTTCAAATAAGTGTCTTTTATTATTATTATTTATATGAGCAGGAGTTAATATTTTTCATTACCAACACAATTTTCAATGGTAATAAAGTCAGACTGATTCACATGTGGTTTCATAAATAATCACCATCAACAGCTTGAATAATTTTGCTGAATAAAAACCTCACCCTTCATAAATTTCTAGTATTTAATTATGATGCAAGTGGTGAGAAAAGCCTAATTTCCATTGGAAGTGGTAACTGTGCAAACAATGCAAGTGAATGGCTTGGTCTTTCAGTGAAAAATTAAGCAAGAATATCTTTCAAAAACACACAAAACCCCTGGGCTTTGGAGAACAGCTATTTAAGAAACACAAGCAGAATTTTCTGGGGTAGGGTAAAGCTAAGGCCCTGCCAGAGAGATTTCCAGCAAACTGTAATGCATGTGCTAGTGCAAATCATTATAGAAGAATGAAAAACACGTCCCTTCTGCCTGGTAGGAGAGTAGACTCTCAGCACCACTGGGAGATTTCTTGCCCAGAGAAAGGAATTTGGTCATGCAAACAGATAGAGAACTGGAAAGAAAAGCACAGCAGCTTTCCCAGTCAGTTTGCTGATGTACAGTTTTGTCAAATAAATTAAAATAAAGCATTCCCCCTGGAGAGAATAGTAATCTTTGTAACACGTCACTTGTGGCAATCCAAGAAATAAAGGAGACCAAACTTCCATACGCGTATAATTAGAAGAAAGAGCAGTAAAAGCAAAAGCAAGGGGACATTCATTAATGAAATTGTCTAAATGTGCCAGAAAACTGGATTTCCAGGTATAAAATACTAGGTTGAGTACTTTTAAATGTTTGGTTTCTGAAGTAATTTTCACTGTTAACACAACCTAGTGATATAAGAAACAGCCAGGAATGTAGATATTGATCTGTTTTCTGGGGAGTTTTTATCATAAATCTCCCAGGAAAGGGAGTTTCTGTTCACTTCTGCCGCAGAACACCACCACTGAACTTTTATATCTGCACAGACTGCAGTTGGCATTAAAAAGGTTACCTGAGAATGTCTTTGCAACAGAAGAAGCCAAACTGCTTTGCTTTGAACTCACCTTCGCTTCTTAACTGGATAAGCAATAATTATCTGCCTATAAATAACAAAAGGTAGCAACACTGTCAATGCTCCTGTGAATAAACTTTTGAAAGCATTCATACAGGGAGCAGTAAAAACCCTTTTAAATGTTTGCACAAAAATCAAAATAAAATATTAAGTTACTGCAAAGTCTCAGTTCTGCATAGGTTCATAAGAAACAGATTTTTCCTTAGTCAATAGTTAGCTTTTAAGAAAACTGAAGAAAATACCTTAAAATAAGATTGCCAAATTTGATATATTTTACCCGCTGTGCCTACTAATAAGGGAAAAATGTAACTGTACTTAAATATAAACTTAGTTATTCTATGAGGTCTTTGGGCATCAAGACACATCAAGGAATCAAAGGAAGGTGGGTTTTTTTCGTTAAATGTCTGGCTACCTTTTTGCGGTGATTTTCTGTCACTAATGATGAGGTACCATCCACTCAGGTCCCACTGAAGTTTCCTACAGCACACTACTGAAGAATCAATGCTCTGGGACTGAATAGCACCCTGTTGTTTTCAGTGCACAAGGGTACCTTAAAAATAAAGGTGAGATTGTCTATCATAGGGAATGAAGGCCTGCAATCTTTGCATGCTGATACAGAAAACGAATTACCTGTCTAGTGTGCTATTAAATATAAAGGATATTCTCAGTGTAGACAAATGATTAGGTTTGTAATTCATGAGGGTCTTTTAAGAGCCTTCCAGCCACCTAAGTTAATTTAGTTACTGACTTCACTGATGTAAGTCATGCTAATAGTAAACATAATTTCTTGAAACACCAAAAGGATGAGAAATGATAGAAGATAAATACACTCCTTTGGTATGGCCAACTAAAATTAGCAGCACTACAAAATGACACCTATAGATTAAGGCAACTTTACCTTAGTTACAAAAGAGTAAGATAAAGGATCCGCTGAACAGTGCTTCACTTGTGCAAACTCTTGTTCACACGTAAATCCCTGTCTGCAGATGCAGAGCCATTTTTGGGAGAGGCAAGATCAAACACAACAGGGGCCATGTATTATTGATTTCTAGGAAACAGAGAGAGACCTCATAAAGAACTAATCTCCTTTGCATTTGTATTTACAACCATTAGAATCGTAAGTAGGGTCTCGTTTGTCAGGTTGTCTCACCGCAATGTTGCTCATTTACTTGCCCTATTACCTGGGTAACAATATCACTGAAGTTCTTTTAAACACATTACATGGAGGCACCAATTTTTTCCTGGATATAGTTTTTTGAACTTCTCTCTACCCTGAGATTTGGAATGCTGAATGAGGTGCAGAGGTTAGGGACAGCCCTGGCAGGCACAGCCAGGTACCCAAGGAGCCAAGCTCTGGCAAAGAGCTGTATGAGGAATGCCAGCAAGATGGGGCCTTCTCCTCCTCTTCCCTTTTGGCTCAGGAGCTTTGCTTACATTCAGGTGTTGTGCAAATTTGTTCAGAATAGATGTATGGGATTTCTTCATTTCAGATACCACTAGGACTACAAACACATGGGGTTTCTGCATCATTGGTACTGGTGGTATTTAATGCTGAGCCAATGTCATCCGAAAAGGCGTCATTTCCTTGAAATGGAAATTCGTACTTGATATGTCAAACAGAACCTCTTCATTGGCTGCAGCCTCATACTGCTGCATTTGCTTGTTTAACATCTCCATTCTACTCCCCGATAAACAGTCCCCATTGAATGGCAGAACAGGTCTCACTCCCAAGGCTCTGAGCAGCCAGTGGGTAAGTAGGATTTTTTTGGAAATATGTGATGCCACCTAGAGAAATAGGGATGTTTTATCAGCCTGTGCCTATCTAATTCATGGACAGAGATCAATATCAAGCTACTGTTGCCCCATCCATCTTCTGACTAAGCTGTTCTACCACCACACTCCCCCTTTCTCTCTTCCAGAAAGATTTAAACTTTTTTAGTCCTTACACAACAAAGACTACATTTTCCACCGAGGTGCAAATTTATTAGTTTATTAATAATGAGATTTTTGCTTTTTCAAACTATGTTTACTAGTTACACTGTAGGATGAAAACACTTTTCCCTGTATGGCGATCCTGGCATCAAAGTACCTCTAATGCTCCAAAGGTGAAAGCAATGCTTGCTATAAAACAGGGCACAGGTGAGGTGCCTCACCACAAATAGCTGTGCTGTGCTTTAGTAACTGAACAGTCAGAAGAATTCATTCCAGGCAAGCCACTGCAGTCACTCCCATTCTGCAGTGGCACGTCCAGGGTGATACCCTCAAATCCCCAAACTGTAAAGGACTTCCATAGGCTGCAAATGAAAACTTACATCTTTCCATCTCATCCCAGGCTCAGCTCTTGGCATTCTGCACTACTGCAGAGACTTTTGTTTTTCTGCCTCACCAAGCAGATTGGGTAGCTCCTCCATTCTCCTCTAACCTCTCCAGGGTTTCAATAAACCCCTCTTTTCTGCCTGTTATGCTCATGGAAGGGTTGGGTGGGTGACAAGGGAACAGTTGCTCTCCATTCAGTAAATGCAGAAGGAGAAAGTAACCTCTTCTGTGGAGGCAGCTGGATCAACACAAAACCTCCCTGAGAGCACAAGCAATATGGGTAAAAGCCTTAATTCCCTTGGATTTGGTTTGATGCCTTTTGACTGGGGCTTATGCACAATGACAAACAGAAGCGTGGAGAAAAGACTAAAAAATCTGGACTAAAAGTGAATAAAGGAAAGAAAGAAAGCTCACTGCTACTGCAAAGAGGCTGAAAATTCTGAACAAAGCAGCCAATTTCTAAATTATTATGGCTGTTCTGTTCAGAGAACATTTCACTGCATCAAACATATACGGGACTCGGTTAGTGATTTCCTTTTCGAATAAACAACAACACCTGAAACTTTAAGTTTTTTACTCCCAAAGAGTACATTCTCTCTTTACTTATAGATAGATAGATAGATAGATAGGTAGATAGACAGATAGACAAAGAAAGCACACACATATATCACAGACACACACACACACACACATTATATAGTAGGCTTGCAAAGACAGGGCTGCAATAGTAGGACTTGTGCACCTTTAGGAAACCTTCATGGGATTTCCTTTGACACCTTCTCCACTTGTCATGCTTCCAGAGGGACTCTGCATGCCCACTCCATAGAAGACCAATCCTGGTTTTATTCTCCAACTCCCTATAAATTGACACAATGGCTACACATCGGCAATTAAAAAACCTCACAAGTCAAAGTTAACTCTCCATTATGACACATACTCCCTGAGTCTTTCCATCTCCTTTAGTCTGCCTCCATGGCTTCTCATCAATTGGCATCTCCTCTAGCCTGTTCCCTAGAGCCAGATTCTGCAGGGTTCCACTGTTTTGCTGTATCTTTCTCTGTATGAGGAAGGGAAAGCACACTCTTCCAACCTTTAGCATTATTGTCAAGCTATTCCTGGTTTGGCCTGAATTATAAATAGCTTGCACAGATCCAAGTGCATCAATTTTGTTTTAGTTGATTACACATTAATTAATCTCAATCAGTTCTCTTGCATTACAGAATTTTGCAGTATTGGTCTATCTTATTATAAGCATTTTTTTATTACTGTCTGTTCTTTTCTAAGAATGCAAGACAGATGTAGATATATTCAGGAAACTATCTGTATTTAAAAACAATAATGAAATATTTATTTAATGCAAACAGACCTGAGCTCCATGCAGTAGCCATCACCGTAGCTCATTCAACCCCACAGTCTACCTTTCAGATCCTTTATGGTCTATCCATTGGTAATGATTCCCAAAAGCCTGTTCCTTTCATTTGAATGCAAACCGAGCAGGAAATGGGAGAAGTTAAAAGTTAATCCTAATTCCCACCATCACCTTGTCGTTCTCTCAACACACTGGGAAGCCTCCTTTTCCTGACACTTCCTAATGCTTCATACAAGTTGTAAGGAACAGGGAGGAGTTTGAACAGAACATGCTTTCCCAAATCCCCACCTGCCTCCTGGCTCACCTCAGGGAATCAGAACAGAAAAGACAGTGCAGAAAGGAGAGCCTTGGCTTAGTCATCCCACTCCCATCAGAACTGCAGTTGCAGCTTCAAAAGTACCACAAATCTGGTAAAACTTGCTACAGGTATCATTAATAACAATTCATTCTATGGTTTCCACCAGCATACTTCAAACCACTTTCCAATTGATGTTTCTTCTTGAGAAAAGCAAGAGACTTGTTCTATTAACTGAAAACTCCATCTCTAGCTCGTGCTTAGCCTGGAACTCCAAGTTATTTATTAGACTCAACTAATTAGGTGCAAAAAGTGCCTTACAGTACCTTATTGCCACATGTAAAAGATAATAGTAAAATCCCCTTTGCTTTCATGTGGAATTAACCATGATTCGATTAATTTATGTCAAAGGGTAATATTTGTAAAGTACACAAAGTTAATCAGCAGCCTGCACATCAAACAAATGCTGTGAACTGAAATCCAATCACTACAGAAACTGGAAATCAAATTCACAACAATCTTGCTCATGAAGCAGTATTTTGGAATTTTGGGCTTACTGCCAGAAATCACTCTATCATCTGCCTTTACCTTTAGTTGTTGCAGTTCTAGTTGGCACTGTTTACTCTGAAAGAAGCAAGACACAGTCTGCAAAATCCAAACGGGACAATAATAGTATTTTCTGGAAGTAGGGCTGCACGTGTCTTGCTGGGGGTAGGATAGAATCTTAGGATAGAATCATAGGATAGAATCATAGAATAGAATCATAGAATCAGCCGGGTTGGAAAGGACCTCTGAGATCATCAAGTCCAATAGAAATTTGAAGGTCCTAGACACCCTGCATTTCTTGCATTGTTTTTCATAATATACCAACAGAGAGCACATAGTCTTGGTTTGTCTGATCCATACCTACCTTTTCTTACCTTATCACAATTCTGAAATTTTTGCTCCTTACCCCACAGGACAGAAGTATAGGATAGAAAACATGCCCTAATTTGGGCACCTTACATTTTATCCAGTGGTCTGATCACTCTAATGGGGTCCAAGTCTAATGTTCCAGTCACTCTATTTTTTTCCTTATTAGTCTGTCCATGGTCTAATTTTCCCAGTGCAACTTATTATTATCACTGACTCCTGTTAATGGAGCAGCTAGATGGTACTAACGATAGAGTGTAGCTAATTTCCTTTTTACCTTGTTGAGAAAATGGTATTTTCTTTCCTTGAGGCTTGCACTTTTTCTTCTCTCACGCCCACACATACAGACGCAGATAGATCGGTCTGCAATTGAAAATGTCCAGTCTCTGTTCTGCAAACGAACTACAAATCCATAGCTCAAATCCACATGCTAAACCCCACAGTTCCTAATTGGGCCACACTCCCAGCTATTGAAGCCAAGAGGAATTTTCCCAAATGAAGCCAGGTCTTTGCCCCAAGTATTTATTGTTAATTCAGGGAAGCTATCACTTCCTTGAAACTCCCTGCTCTCTGCTGTGACAGCGTGTCTGGAAGCTGTGGGGCCCGGGATGCGGGCCCATGTAAAGCAGTTACACTGCCTGGCTGCCGTGCTGATTTCCTCGGTGGTAATTCATCGCTATCATCTGTTTCCTGGACTCATTTGCAGGCACAAGCTGCCAATGGGAGTTTTACATTTAGCCATAGGAAACAAATGCATCTGGACACCAGATTTGTTACATCTTTCTCTGGCATCCATCATAACACTTGCAGGGGATAAAAAGTTATATCCAATTAGCCTCTTGTCATGCAATTCTTTCAAACATTTCACCTTGCAGGAATTTCCATCTTTTCCCCCATTTTCTTTCATGCAATCAGAGAGATTCTCTACACTTATAAGCCCATTTACTAGCATTTCACCTTAGGCTGACAGTTTTCAAACCAAATTCACAAGGCAAGGACTGACACCAGAACCAAATGACATACAGTTATCTCAGGGCTGTTCATAGCTTTCCAAAACATCCAATTACCTTTCCTGTGGAACAGTCCAGAAAGGTTTATTTTGATGTTCACTATAGCTGCCAGGAAACAATTGCTCAGGAGCCACGGGTGTCTGTGGGTCTGCACCAGCTCCCATACACAGATGGGGCTCCCAAGTGCTTGTTTGGGGAGGGGGATGTACAGTAATGAAATGTGTAGCCCTCAAGTCCACAGGCATCTCAGTAAATGTCCTCTTCTCAAGCTTTAAAGAGACTGCAGGAGAACTTCAGGTTCTACTGACATGCCCAGAGGTGTTCTCAAAGTCAAGCTACTCCTACCTTCCAGGTGCCAGCCCTGCTTAACACCTTGGTCTTGAATACACCGCTCTAGCAAAAGCATTCCTCTTGGCCTGTCGTGGTCCATCATTACCTGCAGTGCTAAAACACTGTGCTCAGTGCTCAGCAACTTGTTCTTGGAACTTATTCCAACCCAAAATTAAACATCTAAGCAGTCTAGCACTTCCCCCTCCCCAGCCCTGTTTGTGGGAACTCATTTTACAGAAGATCTTTGCAACAAGTTTAAGACAGAAGTTATGTAATTATAATTGTTAAATATTTTGTTATTCGTTCGTATATAATCGGTTTAAGCTCTGTTAATATTGTCATTCCTTATATGGTCACAATCTCTCTAAGTTACCATGTATGTCCGTGTTACCATCCCCATTTCAAATTTGGAAAAAGCCTCCCTTTTCTCCACCTATCCTTCCCAAGTTTGTAAACCCACACCTCCGAGTATTACCTTATTTGGTAGGCTCCGCTTTTCTTCCAGACCCTTCCACGACAAACCTTATGAAAGCGGCCGCCACCATCTAAATAAAGTTCACTCCACACCATCTCCGGTGCTGTGTGCGCGCGTGTTTTTCCTGCGCCGCTACGTCATAGCGCCCGGAGCTCAGCGAATGCTGCGACCTGCTAGCTAGCCGGCAACCCTTCGCTACCCTACCTGGAGCGGACCAACCCTCCATTCCCACAGGTTGCGACACCTGTTTAGTAATTAGAGCACATAGGAACAAAAGCAAAAGCTTTTTGCATCTGAACCACTTTATCTCCTGGCAGAGAAGCTCTGTCTCTCCAGGGAGAAACTGTGTCTTTTTCATGGTTACAGCGGCCATAAACTATGTAAATTCCCAGTAGCACTTGGATGCTAGAGAGAAGGGACACAAAGGAAGGCAGTCTCTTCCCTCAGTGCCAGCTGTCCATTAAGATTTATCCTGCAATGCTGCTCCGACAGGGTATCCACACAACACCCCTGTAGAGTCCCTCAAGACCCTGTATCTGCCAATGATAAATTATGATCCATACTATGCATGTGAGGTGGGGCATGTGCCAGCTGAGAGCATTTTGATAACCCTGCTTTTTTCTTAAGGGCCTAGATGCTTTGTGTTGTTCTGAGCAGGCTGCAATGCCAAAGCAAATTATGAAGACGTTTTTCAATTAAGGAGGGATACTGAGAACAGCAAAATCTGAGATCTGGAAAGATATGATCTGAAGAGAGATGCTGAAGGAACTACAGTTGCCTTGACTGAAAAGCACCAAGGAAAGACATCTTATATAATGCAGCTGATAAACATGGAAGAATGAACTTTACCATAGGCAGGACAAGAAGTAATAGTTTTGAAGTGGGACAAGGGAAATTTTAGTCAGGTGTTAGGAAAATGAAACAAACTCACCAGATGGACCGTGAAACACTGGAAAAGACTACTTAGAGGCTCTGTTCTTGCCAAGACAAGCACCAGCTGTGGAGAGGTGACACTGCCCGTCTGCCTGACCAGCCCCTCAGTCCCCCAGCTCAGCTTTTATGGTATCCACAGGTCTGTTATGAAAGAAGAGACAGATGAGAGAAGGCAAATAAAAAGTTCATCAGAGCACACACAGTGCAATCTGACACCAAAACTATTTGGGGTTTAATGTACAGATGCAAACACCCATACTGCTGTAACTCTTAACTTTTCTGTGCTGGAATTTGGCTGGAAATGACAATTTGGTGTTACATGCACGAGTACAGCTCCTCTACGGCTGTATTATCTGTGCCTTCTGGTTAAGCAGCGTAGTGAGCTGATGCTGGTAGTTGAAAAATGAAACTACCAATAGAAGAACAATCCAAATATGAACATGATTGTAGTGTCTAACCCACTCTTTTCATTATCTCATCTCTTAGTCTTCTTGACAGTTGGTATTCTGCCCCCACCAGTACACTTTACATGGACAAGGCTCTGCTTTGTTCTGGGCTTACTGTTCACTTAGGAACTAAGGAGTTCATAACAGGCTCACTGTAAAGATAAAACAAGCTGGGCAGGAGAGCAGGATGCTCACAAGCTCACTACTGTAAGAACAACATACTTCTCTGAGGTATTTACATGTTTACAAATGCAAACAACTGCCGTTGTCCACTAGGTGCGGAGCAGACTAATATGCAAATCACATCCTTCTCTGAATCTTTGAGGCTTAAATATCTTTTTGAAATTTTATCCTGCATGTTTAATTTTAATCCTACCCAAATCTCTCTGTTTAAGCCTATGTTACACTTTAATTCCATTGACTTAGGTTCCCCTGACCTCTACAGTGAGGATTTACTGAAGCTCAGGACTCGTCTCTTCTGGTGATCATTCCAGAGTAAGATTTTGGAGTGCACTCACCCTCAGATCACAAGTGTGGCAGTAATGTATTTCGTTACTGTGTGGTAATTTAACTCAAGTGACTTTCACAAATGCAGTTCCAAACTAACCAAAACATGGATTATTCTCTGTGCTTGCCTTAAAGACCAATTAAGGGAAAGCGCACTGTATTTTATGTATAGAGCTTATTTTCCTAGTCTCTACATTTAACTGCCAGTCATGCTAATCTTCATTACTTCCTCCTGAGGCAAGAATAAAACATTTGTTGCTATTGCTCAGTTACACAAAAAGATGATGGGTACAGAAACATCCCGAATCTGCGCCCCCTGAGCCAGCAAGAGCTTCTCCAAAGAGCCGTGGCTGTGTCCAGCTCACGAGGGCCCAAGTGCTGAGCTCTTCATTTCTAGAGCCCTAGGAATTGCTCTGAAGGTTGTACTTGTAACTACTTGTATAGATCAAGTCTCCTCAGACCATGATATCATCTGTTAGTGTAAGAACCAAGAACAATTTAGCACTTACTGTGTAAGGATTTTTTAATAAAACACAACAGAAGTCATTAACAACATCCATCTTCCTCCAGAAAAACATGACAGCAACGTATGCCTTTCATTACATATTTCTTAATTTCAAGAAGCTATTTTTACAAAAGCATTCTTCATTTTTCCTGAAAGAAAACTCTAGACAGAATGCTTTAATTTTGCAGCACTGCCCATCAGGGAGGCAGGGAGAAAAATAAACCTGGCTACCTGCATTTTTGTCTCAGCACCTCATCATCAAAGTTATAATTCCAATTGGAAAAAAATCTGGGGCTTACTACATAAATACAGTCGTGGATCAGTCTGGGCATATTCATAATTACCTGGAACTCTCGATTCCAAAGCCTGTGATTTCAATGTGTCCTAGGCAAAAAAACAAGGATTCAGTCAAGCATTAGAGGAAAAACCTTGTGAGAGAGAGAGGGATAGAAGAAGGAAACCTCGGATTTCTTGTCAGCTCTCAGGCAATTTGAACTTGATGATCACTTTTGGTCCCTTCGAACTGCCACAGTCTGTTCTGATCCAGCTCTGACTCTCAAACAATAGTAAGGGATTTCAAACAATATTTCTATGGAAAGCTGACATTTTACTTCAATATTTTTTTAAGTCCAGATGCTGTCACCACTTTCTGATGAAGAAAATCCAGTAAGAACTTCAAACCTTGGCAGAGTTTGAACTTGAGAGAAAATAAATCCAGATTTCTTGATGCTTTTTCATGGAAAATACTTTCCTTTGTGCATTCCTTTAAGTCATTTACAGAGTCTCATATGGTTTTATCCTTTCTGTTAAAATTAGGGTGGTCCCAAAAAGATTCCCAGTTCTTTCCAGTGCAGAGTTCTGTGTTAATGAAGTCCAGGACCCACCTGGAAATAGGTAACCTACACCAGAATGATGCCCTCCTCCTACAAAATTTCAAAATAACAAGTTTTCCTATTATCCTAGGGTTAATTTCAGACAGCGGTGGTATGAGTACAGAAAGGAAAGAGAAGTACAAGCATATTTACTTTAAAAAAAAAAAAAAAGAGGAGAGGGAATGGGGGGATCAAGATTGGATTGAGAAGAAGAGAACTGCTAGGAAAGAGGAGAGACACACCAGCTCAGCTCTGCGTGATGCTGGCATCATTGAGGAGCCCCTGGGCCCTGTTTCTCAGCTGAAATCCAGTCCTTTCTGCTGACCTTAGCAATGAACTGAATGAAATATGAGCCACTCTCTTTCAACAGGACTAGCTAAAGGCACTGATGCAGGTTTAGGTTTGGGCTTTACGGATATTTAAAGGACTCAAATGAAAGATTAAAAATAAAAGAGATTGATTTTAAAATATATCTAGTATTGTGCAAGAGCTTTGGTACCTCAGTGATCTTTTTACTGCCTTCTATCAGAGAACACACACAGGGCATTTTCAATTACTTTAATTATGTGTCAGGGTTATTGATGCACTGAACCCTGCCAGACATTCCACAACATTATCTTTAATCACTAGTGTTTTCTTATCTCTGTTCCAAGAAAAACTATTTTCAGTTATTTTATTGGATAAAAAGAAAATTAAATGCTGCTTTTAGATTGAACTTTAAAAGATAAAAAGCTCAATTTTCTCACTCATCATAATAAAATAATTATCACACTGGCATTATTTACCTTTGTAAAACTTTTATGAAATCTCCCTGGCATAACAGTGGGACTAAAGTTCCTGCAGTTTCTTTAATACCTTAGAAGGGACCTTGAATCCCAGAAGTCCAAGCATCAAAGAAAGTAACACTACCTCTGCTACCCATCCAGACTATCTGCAGATGCAATGGAGGTAAAAAGCCCAAACTGGCTATACGAATTTCCTTGCTCTTTCTCTCTGCAAACCATTAGGGAAAAAAAAGGTCGTGAGATGAGGCCATCAGTGCAAATCAGCACAGGCCCGCCAAAATCCCATTTTGGTCACTGAAATGCACATGTATATGATTAGCAGAGGGTGAACCGCTGCTCCCGGGAGGATTCCTGGGCACTGCTCTAAGGGCATCCCCAGTCTGTGTGCCCAGCAGCACTTGCATATTGTGAAGTGAGATGGCAACAAAATGACTTCATCTTCGAGGAACTGCAGAGAGTATGAACAGGAGCCCTGAACTGCAGCAGCCTGCACATCTGCCCTCAGAGTCACGCAAAGGAAGAACCTGATGGCACAGAACAAGCGAATGGAGGGAACTGCTGAGGGAATTGCCCGGTTTGCCAGAGGGATCAGTACCCCCCCGGGTAGCTAGCAACAGGAATCAAACCTGTGTCTGCTGAAAGAGCAGTGGGAGGGCAAGTGATGTGTGCACTGCATTTGTGCCCGGCAATCTCAGCCAGGAGCTGGCCGTGCCCGTTCCCCAGCAGAAGGCCCACAGGACTTTGTCCTCTCCTTCTCAAGGTATATTGTTTAGGACAGACAAGGAAAGTAAGTCAGAAAGCAGGATGGATTTTGGTAGCAGTGAATAGTACGGTACCCTGATACCTCATTTTTGGTAAGTGGTACAGGGTTTGCATGTTGCACTGCAGCTTCAGATTTAAGTCTGTTATTATGGAGGGCAGTCCATATACAACCACTCTAAATTGGCAATATCCAACAAGCTCTTGTCCATTAAGATGTTTTACAGTTCTTATTGTATAATGCCACAGGCAAAGCCTATTTCGGACTTCACGTAGAGATCTCTACAGGATGTCTGTCAAAAAATTAAATGACTTCTACATCCTTCTGAGGCCAGGCACCTTCCAGGATCTCACCAGGAGGCAACAATGCCTCGAGGGAGGCAGAACCTACCGGGAGCATAGATGACCTCTCCAATTTCTGCTCTTATCATCCGGAAGCCTGCTCTCTCTAGCACTTAAATAAAAACTTACATTTTACTGAGGAAACACCAAGCAGCCAAATGATACAGCCCTCTCACACACTGTTGCACAAAAATCCCCCAACAGTGAGGTCTAACCCTGCAACAGCTAGGATCCAAAATTCACCTCATTACGTATTCCTAAATCACCTCACCAGCAAATTATAATTTCCAGTTCTTCCAGCAGCAGCACCCTCATTTCATTTATAGAACAGTAATTCCCACTCACATCTGATTAATTGCCAAAATAGAAAAGGATTGTGTGATGCAGCTGCACAGAAATAGGAGCCAGTGCCATGAACAGAAACTCAAGTCCAGTGACATTAAGCTCATGGCCTAGAGAAAAAGCCAGTGCTAGACATCTAGTTAATGCTCTGCAGATTGCATTTTGATTTTGTGCCTCATTTCCAAAGGCTTCTTGTAGATAGGTTAAATACTGTAAAATTTCAGAAAAAAAGAGCAGAGAAAGTGTCCTGTACAAAAGGGAATTCCAGTCTAACTTGGCAGGAACACAGTTCCATATGACACAGTTTGCATGAAAACATCAAAGTGAAAAAAATTATATCGCTGTGTGCATTTGTGTATGTGCCTTTCCTTCCCCAGAAAACCACTCAAGCCAGTATGTCTATAGTAACATATCAGTGTAATAACAGAATAATTTTTACAGGACTCATGTTTTCAGCAGCTTTTGGTCATTGTTTTCACAGTTATCAAACATCACCATGGTAATCTGAATTCTCCTGGGAGCTACCAACACAGCTGCAGCTGGAGCTCGTGTTTCAGACTGTCTGAGCTGGCAAGGTAAGGACCTCTTGATCACACTGATTTTCTAATTATGAAAAAATGATAATCAGCTGTAGGAGGGGAGAAAAAAAGAAAACAAACATCAAACTCAAAAAAATCCCCCTGAAATAGAGAACATGTGCATTCACCTGGGAGATGAGGAACTGCGTTATGAAAGAAAGCAACAAGAAAAAAGGGGTAATAGAGAATTAGCAAGGGAAATAATTATGTCAATAAATAAGTTGTGAACAACTGATTGACATCACATTAAAGATTCACCAGAGAGACGCAACACAAGAAACCTGCCTCCAGAGCAAACAAACATCAGCACTGTGTGATAGAAAGTGTCTAAAATCTTTCCCAAGAGCGTATTAAACTTGTAAAAAACTGCAGGCTAGTTTGCAAAATGTAGTTTTGCACATATTTAGCTTATTTCTAATCAAGTGCAATACTTAACTACAGACTTCAAAAGAGTAATACACTTCAGGCTTTCTATTCTTCAGAAGAAAACAATTATTGAGCAGGAATCTACCTCCCCTCTGCGTCTGCAGTTACAAGATGCTCAAGCCACCCAGGAGTGACACTCAGAATTACTGTCTTCAACTGGAAATTAGAAATCAGTGAGGCAGAGCAAGGGCTCACCTGCCTTAGCACCCTGTTCTGACAGAAGGTCAGACAGTCCCAGCCATATGAAGGCTCTCACAATCTGGATTAAGTGAACCCAGATTTTTTCCACAATAGGAAGCAGAACCCAGAACAATATAGGAAGGGGACAATTCAGATCATCTGTTTTCTTTCCTGTTTGCAGACAGCTGATACCGAACTCGGAAAGAATGGGGGGAAAATAAAGACCCTTTTTTGTATTGTTTTCAGGGCACATCAAGGAGATATGCTTATTGCTGCAGCAAACAAAACTGAGTTTCTGGTCTATAACTCCTCATGATTTTCTGGAGAATATAATTTCTCTCCCTTCTCCTTCTACCACGTGCTAGAGTGTAGAAGCCAAGGCAAGTCTGGCTTATGACAAGTCAGGTACTTGCCTGGGGGGAGAGTCTGCTTGAAACAGCAAAAACATTTCCATCCTGCTGCCTCTTTTGCCTACAGCAGAGTCCTGAAAGTGAGAACTGTAAGAGGTGCTTGGATCAGACCAAGACACTTCCAGCAGCAGCAAGCACACCCCAGCCCCCTCTCACCCTTCCCAGCATGACTGCCTTTCCCTCTCCCCTCCTCAGCCCTCTCTTGCAGCAGGATGGAACACAAACCCAGCACTGCCAGGACTGTAGCTCCATACCCTCAGCAGGGCTGCTGTATTCCAATGCTTGCTGCAATGAGCTGCCACCTTCAGCTCTCCTTCCCCTTCCAGGGCGTTGTACAGAGCATTCCATACACTGTCCTCATGCAGTGCTGCTCATTTTTTCTCCTTTCCTAGTGAAGCTGCAACCCCTTCTCCTTGGATTTCAGCTGCATGCAGCATTTGTTGCTCAGCTTTCTATGGAATCACGTTTGCTGCCTTGTGTGAGTGGAAACAACTGAGGAGCAGGGATGCATGTCCTGTGGTGCTGCCTGAGTCCCAGCAGGATAATCACCAGCCGCTGCTGATGACACAGGACTTACTGATGGCTCTGGCCTTGGTATTTTTTGATTCTGTATAAAGACTGGAATATCAGAGCACCAGACCAAACTTTGTGAGTCACACCAGACCTGTAAAGCCCATAAAGATCTCAAACTGGTTTAGAGGCCAGTTTAATGAATACGAGAACAAAGCAACAAACAACTTTCTATGAAATAAACTTAAGGGTACAACAGTTGGCTCTTGGAAAATCTTGCTGCAATTCTGCAATACTCCCACAGAACTTGGGGTTTTCTATGTTGTTTTTATGGAAAAGCTGAGAACCATGCAACAATTCAGCAGCTAAGCCACAGGATCAGAAAATGCAAAAGAAGCCAAAGCATAACAACAATGTCTGACATAATTTGTTTGTGAATTCCTATCAAATGGTTTACGTGATTACGAAGCATCATGTTTTGCGAAGAAACTTGCCATGAAACTATCTAAAAGAACTTTAAAGTTGATTTGCAAAAGGAAAGCTCTCAAGCCCAGGATGTATTTGTTCATGTGAAGTTGTTTTAGGAAAGAACAGAACTATGGTAATCAGGATAAATAACACAGTGAAAGCCAGTTCTGTGGGACTGCAACAGCTATGCAAAGGAGAGCACCAAGATGCCTTTGTTGCATCAGCCTAATCTTTACCTTCATTACAGTTATTTTCACCCCTTTGTGCAAATACAAATATTTAGTTAAGGATGCAAATCACAGGACTAAGTGCAGTGAATCCCCCTTGTCAGAGGCCTGTGTGCCCTGGCTGGGCGACCGTGAGTCGACGGTGAGCCCTCCCTGGGGGCTGGGGCTCATCTCTGCAGCACTGCCCGTGCTCCCTGCACTAGAGTCTGTTTGCCCCCTTAGCCCGAGGGGATGGCATGGTCACTGCTGTGGTTTATAGTGGCAGTGGTCCAGGAATCTTCAATGGAAAAAAATTAAAGTCCCTTAATTTACCTTTTTCTAACAACAGCAGCAGCAACATATCCGGGGCAAGACCTCATTTAAAAAGTCTATAGCTCCAGTGTTGGTGTATGTAGTTTTTGATAAAGGATTGAAGAGATTTTTTTTGCTCTGTTCACGTCCTCTGCCTTTGTCTCACTGTTTGAACTAATAATTACAAGCAGCTTTGGAATTACAGTCACTTTACAGACAGACACGTCACAGAACAGTAGCACAGTATTTCTGGGTAACTTTCTCTTCTTCGTATGTTTATTATACTTAAAAGATATTTTTTATAACATCGATCTCCAAGAATCAATATTTGAACCTCAAATACCATGTACCTAATTCTAGATGTTTAAGGCAGAAAACTAAGCTTTAAACCTACTGTTCTTTATGAATATGCATATTGGTTGGCACAAGGCTCTTCTACCAGATACCACCAGTAAATATCCAGCCTCCTTGATTATTTAATTTTGCCTGGTCACCAGCTTTACTTTGACACCATTTGCTAACCTGGGGCATTTGACACAGCTGCACTGGAGTCCTTTATCATGTATTGCATATTCTTCAGTGGTCTTATGTCCTTTTTATTTCTTCTGGTTTTATTAGGTGTCTACTGCAACAGAATATTTTACCCTGAGGAGTTTCAATTATTTATGAACATGGAATATTTGCTGGGTTTCACAGTATATGGTTTCCATTCACCATCTAAATGACTTTGTACATGAACAGAATAATCTGTGCTTAATTTTCCAAGTGCTTTTGTAGATCTGTTTAGAGCTCCCAGTTCACCTAATTTCCTTCCTCAATCATCAACTTTAATTGAGTTTTATGTCTTTTATGAAAGAAATTGAACTAAGTAAGGTGACTTGAATTATAACCTCCTCTTATATCCTTGCTTTACTAAATTGAGCTTTCTCATAAAAAATAAAATAAAATCTTAGATTAAAAAAAATGGGCCTACTCTGTAGTTAATTCTAATATATCTGTATTCTCTCATCTGATAAACCAACAGCTTGCAGGTTCCCCAGCTATGTTGTGGATGATGCACTCATCAAAACTGTGGAGCTCTTTCAAAGCCAGATTTCAAAGTACTTGACACACAGCTGTTCCCATCAATATTAAAAATTACTTTAGCAGGACCACTCATAAGTGTGGTGGCTCATATATTTAAGAAAAGAGTTCATAATAACTTATGATCCACTGATCTTTCTCTTGAAATGCTGCCAAAATTTCACTAACATGAATTCATGAATGATGATTACGGGCCTCTGTTTCAAAATAGGTGTTATAGTTTTCAAGTGTGCTGAAAACTGGGCAGGAATCTTTTCTTCCCTTCCCCCTGCTTGCTGCTGTGAGGGGGGGTTAAGTGGGCAATTAGCAACATAAAGAAACTGGCCAAGCCGGACATTCCAAAGTTGATGGCCCTTGGGGAAGTCTGTGAGGGGGAGGAGGGTCTTGTGTGTGTGTGGGTTTTTTTTTTTTCATTCTCTCTCTCCGGGAGAGGAAGGGGG
>VZRE01006227.1:53696-116972 GCA_013396775.1 Cephalopterus ornatus | reverse complement strand
CCCTTCCTCAGGAGTGGAGATCTCCATCCCCGGGCCTCTCCTGCAAACCCGGGGCCCTGCGCGGCGACCGCCTGATCCAACAGCACAGAGCACTGCAGGTTCTGCTCCTCCGAAGATCCAACAGCGCCCCCTGCTGACTGTGGTTAGATTTCGGCCAAAAGCACAAACTGAACTGTTTTACTTTTCTTTAAGTGAATTCCTTTTTGGGTATAGGATTATTGTTTGGTGGGGTCTCTTTTTTTTTTTCCCTCTGTGTTTTGTTGTTGTTGTTGTTTTGCCAGTACAAATAGATCTTTTAATAAAGGGCTGTTATTTTTCCTTTTCTCCACACTTTCTCAATTGGAGCCTCTTAATTTCAGAATTACAATTGCTTAGAGGGAGGAGTTTTTGTTTGGTCTTTTCCTCATAACTCATCCTCCTCAGCAAAACACTTCTGTCTTATTAAACCTAGACAGTAAGTAAAATGGTTACAAGAACCAGAATCTATTTTAAACGTTTTTACACTGGCTGAATGAAGTGAACCCAATAACACAACTTTCTCCTCTGCATGAGCAACACAATTTCCATACAGTTATTAAGCACAAACTACAGAAAGGTGGTATCACCTCAACCAGAACTAGAGAAATTCCATTTGTATACTCTTATTCTGAGTATCACTGCTGATGTCAAACATAAGCTGAACAGTTTAAACCAAACCTTCTCCAGTGACAGGCAGCCCTTGTTCTCCAGCCTCCCGGGCTGCACCCCAGCAAGTCTTTCTCCTCCTCTTTAGAACTACTAACACCTCTTCAACAGGATTATCACCTTTAGAGAAGAGCCTGCTGAGGAGGCCACTGGTGACCCCACACAGCTGGTCAGGCACTCCACAGCCAGTCAGAAATCTATACGCGCAGGGTATAAAAGCCAACGCACTTTTGCATCCAAGCACGAGCAACTGCTATTCATGCCCCAAACCTGGCAGGTTGCAAACCCAAGCCCACCACATCACACTGGTGGTGTCTGTGCTTAGTCTGACAGGCTCAGCAATCCAGCGACGTCAGAAGGAAAAATGAGTTTTCTATTACACATGAACACCCAGGGAAATGTTTGTCACTCCCTTGGGCTAATGAACTGCACTGAATTGCCCCAAGTCTCCATCCAAGTTTTAGTGGAATTTTTTTGGGAGGACATCATTGGGAGCATTGCTGGGATACTACTACCTATCACCTGGAAATCATTTTGGACAGTTCGCTGTCTTTCAGTACCCAACCTGAGTTTAAAGCAGAAGGGAGATCAAAAACGACTGAAAGGGAATTTACATCCTACTTCCTTTCCCTTCAACAGCCTTATCATAAAGGTTCAACTCACCTAAGTACCTAATACCAAATGTCATTGCCACCTTTTTTCTGAGTAAACGTAAAACCTAATAAAACCGCACATGTGTAAACCATAGCCTCTGTTCACCAATGAAAACCTGAAATAGTCTTTGGCCAAGGACCCAAGGAAGAGACACTTGGTCAGAGAGACAGCTCATATTCTGTTTTCTCTTAGTCTTTGTCAATTATGTGTGGCTGCATTATTCATTATCAATAGACAACTAAGCAGTTGTAATACTGCAATAGAACATGTAATGAGACAGACATTGCAAGAGCAGTCATCTGCTCTGACACTCCTGTCAGAGGATTTTAAAGGATTTTAAAAAAACTCTTGAATTTCTGTTGAGATTGTACTGATCAGGCCCCAAACTAACTCTTCTTCTTGTATACCATAGGCGAACAATCAGCAATTGAGAACTGATACATCGTAGAATTCTTTTTTATACGTGTCCAGCTGACAAAAGAAAAAAACATCTCCTGGATGATTGTGAATCCTTGGGTGTCTCTGGGATCTCTAGCTTCCTTAGGTTTCTGTCAAACCTGTCATTTTCAGTAAAACACTGCTGGGAGCAAGTGACTCAGAACTACTCAACTAAATTAACTCTTCATGCTGAAACAAAATCCCAGCTCATGTGTAGCACAAAGTTGCTTAACCATCTGAGTTCTATGACTAGAAAAGCAAAAAAAGGCCTTTCTGAAGCCAAAACATTCAAAATTATGTTATTGTCCATGAAAAATGTGCTGCACTTAAATCAGGGAGTTTTTCCCGTCCTGAGAAAGCACCAGCTCAATCACCAGACAGATCAAAAGCAGCCATTTCCTCAAATGGGCTGCTTCTATAAAATTGTCACACATCAGTGATTTTGCTATTCCCACACCTCTACTCTTGAGCACTCAGCAGTGACCTGATGATCCACCACAGCAGCTGAAGAATGGATTATTGTTTGTATATAAAATATGCAAGCATGGCCTCAAATATTCAGTGCACACACATGTGATTTAAAAGCCTTCCCTTTGGTCAGCAGCAAACTCACTCTTGGAATATAAGTGGTAGCTACAGCTTTTTGTAATCTTCCATGTACAGGATTGCCTTTGCTCAGAAATGAACTGGTGTAGTGGTAGACTAAAGGATTTGTCATTCTCCAGTGTAACATTTTTATGAACCTCGGAAAGGTTCCCAGCAGTCAAGCTTCTTATCAACCAGCTGCAGAAATCTTACAGCTCAGGCTTGTCCTGTGCCTGAAACTTCCTTGCAACAAGCCAAGATTACTGTTCATTATAATAAGGGCCAGCATTCAACTGGCCAAGAACAGGAACGAAGTACACAGGGGTTTAAATAATTATCTGCAAAGCAAATAAGAGGTTCTCTGTATAGCTGGAGATAAAAGTTTGGTGAAGAAGAGCAAGGGGGAGAACATTCAACTGGTTGTTTATGTGTTTATGTGATGGTGAAAAGACACCATGCCTAAAGATATCATATTAACTATTGCAACAGGCAAGAAAGAGTGGGGAAGAGAGGAAAAATTAAACCAGGTGGATAGATACTTGCCACAGTGCCACTGACCACCAAGAGTACACAGACTTCTAGTATTTTCTCATGCCATTTAAGAGGGAAAAGGGGAAAAAAGTAAGCATGATGGGGGAGAAAAACTTGAGCAAAGTTTCTTTGCAGAGGGAATAGATGCTGTTACCAGTGACCGATGTCCAGTCCACATACTTGCTGCAGGACTGCTGCAACACCATCTTAATGGTAAATGGCACTTCCACAATTTCAGGCGATTTTGTAAATTGTTATCCCCAAGAAAAACATATTTAATGAAGTCAAATGTTCATGTCCCCACAATGTTTAAAAGGAAATCTCAACCTGCAAGGGCTACATCTGAAAACTGTTACTACTTTGTCCTGAACAGAATTACTGAGGCACTCAGCTGCCAAGCCCTCGATATATGAAACAGTTCTGGTTTGGTAGGTTTTTCAGTTTAGCAGAAATCATTAAAAAAAAAAAAAAAAAAAAAACCAAAAACCACTCACTCAGTCTGCCGCTGAAATTGCAGGCCATGGTCATTCTGCTCCAGATTTATCAGTCTCAGCTGCCCGGGTTTTGAATTACAGACTGTACAACTCCTTATTATGCTGCCAACCTCTCAATGACTACATGGAGCTCAGCATCCATGAAATTTGGGTACAGGCCATTTGACACACATTAGACAGGCAGACGTAGCTCCCCTGAAGGAAGTGCCTGTGTAAAAACTTGGTGGTACTCCTAATCCTGCCATTGTCCTCCAGTAGCTCATTCTTCCCCTCTCTCACCACATCACAAGATTAAATACAAGTTTCAAACCACATCTGAGAACTTTCTGAGGTTTTTGTCATCTCTTTTGCACTGTTCAAGAACTTGTCTTCCAGTTCAATAATTATTTTTTCACTTCCCAGTAGGACGCTCGACTTTATTCATTCCTAAAGACTCTAGTCTTCCTCATTCTATGGAACTAATCACTGTGGTATTGAATGCCTTTCTTCTTTCAGCAAAACCAAAACACTCCTTGCTTAATGAATTCCATTAGGTCTTTGATTTATATAAAAATAACTAACAGAAGAAACTGGTGCTGAAAAAAACCCACCATTTTCCATTCCAAGTCATGGGGCATGTAAAAACTTTGACATAAAAGTGTTCTTATGCCCAACTTCAGCCCAAGAAAATAAATTTTCATACCCTTATCTCTGAAGCAGACTAAGGCTAATGCCACTAGAGTGCCAATGGAGAGACAGGATGGAATAAAATTCCACAGCAGCCCCACAGCTGCAGGCGTTCAAATTGAACTAGATAGTATCACTATGGACGAAGGGCAACAAAGATTTAAGCTCTTTTTTGTCTGCCTCTAGATGTTCATAGAACTCCCACAAAAATACATATTTTCCTTTAGTTTTTAGACTTTTCATTTGTGCAGTTTTAGATACCCAGGTTTAACAACTTACTCAACTATTAACATGCTATGCAAGAAAGCGTTCAAAATGAACAGAGCTGTCAGAAATTACAAGTTCTACTGTCAGTTGTTCACTGTTGCCCTTTTTAAGAGCTCTCGTGAGAATTAACTCTTTCCCGATCCCCTGTAATTAGCTCAGCCTGGTTTGGATGCAAGCAAAAGAATCTGCACACCAAGGAAGACAAAAAAAATTGAGATATAGCTGTAGCTTTATGCAGAAAACCTTCCTGAAAAGGAGTTTAAGCTGAGGAAAGAGTTAAAACTTTGAACAAGGAAAAGGTAATGCCATGGCTGTGGGTCCCTTTCTTACAGAAATTAAATGTTCCTTAAAAACTTGGAACCAGATGGCAGTTCCTCGTAGTTTGTGACTTGTATCGTGATAAAGCTGAGCTTATTGAGACTAAATGCCTTCTGGCAAAGAGCAAATGCAAAATTTTTATTTTCCTCTAGCTTGTAAGACAACCCTGAGATGAGCTCAGTTGGTTAAAACTTGGTGCTCAGTTGGTTAAAACCCAAGGTCGCGGGTTCAATTCCCTGTATGGGCATTCACTTAAGAGTCGGACTCGACGATCCTTGAGGGTCCCTTCCAACCTGGAATATTCTGTGATAGAGTTACTTTTTCCTCTTAAGCCTTGGACTCGATCAAAAGAAATTGTGCCTGCAGGAAAGTCAGGAGCTGCACTGAACGGATTTCAGGCAGGCAGCTATTCTCATCACGGCAGACCCCACAGGGGCTGCTCTCCAGAACTGCTGTGTCAACACAAAAGGACAATTAGATCATAAACCTAATCAGGAATCCCTGTGTGCTTCTTACATATGCTATCCGGCAGCACCTCGTTTGTCCCAAAGGGCAGAACGTGGTCACTTGCCTCTCATAAAAAACAGGAGTAACTTGTGAGCAAACTAGTAATTTACCTTACAGGTAACTATTTTCAAACACAGATAATCTCCTTTGTTGGCTTCCTGCCAAGCTGCCCATTTCTTGTTCTCCTTTATTGGGAAACACCTCAATGGGCTACAAGTTCAATATGTGAAAGCAAAATGCAGTATAATAAACATATTTTCTGGAAAAATCTCATGATGCAGGGCTACTTTCATTCCTGTGCCTTGATAAGACACAGGGGTTTACACAACCTGGTTTATACTGTAGCAGCATTACAAAAATTAATCTATGCATTTCTAGAAAATACTGAGAGAGTTGCTATGGTCTAAAATCTATTTCAGTAGTAAGAAATGGTGATTCAAGAAAAATTCACCAATCATAATACTGATGCCCAACATGTGAGATCCAGACATGGGCACAAGGTCTTTTATTTCAAAGAAACACAGAAATCCCAAGTCTAACTTCCATTTTGGCTTTGCTACAGAGATAATTTCATTTTATTTCTTTTAAATTAGAAAATAAGGAAAACAATTTCTGGAGGTTAATGTCATGGATGAGGACATGGATATTACTGACTTGCCAAGCAATAAACTAAAAGGCAACTATATCCCAATTGACAAGAAGCTATTAATAAATAGCTTCCTCTTAGCTTAAATTTCCCCATGAAATCTCCCACAATGAAAAAAGAATATCAAAAAACACAATGTTTTTCTTCTGATTCAGTACAAAAATAACTCTCCAGGAGAGTCCTCCATCTTTTCAGGATTCTTCTTTTACCCTTCCACACAAAACATACTTGTCCCCAGTTAAAAGCAAATCTGTTAATGTTTTAGCTGAGAAATTTGGGTTCATTGCCAAGAGCAAAAATAAGATGGGACACTAACTTTCCAACTTGACTTGGAACAGCTGTAACCTGGAGCAGGTGACACAGGAACACATCCAGGTGGGGTTGGAATGTTTTTAATTTTGCATGTCTTAGCAACTTAAAGAACACTTGTAAACAGTGCTGAGTTTTGCTCTTTGATTAATGAATTGGGAATGAGGTAGATCTCCAGAGGAAATCAATTTTATTCCGTATCAGAGCAAAACATTTCTGCAAATATTTAGGAAAGAAGGTATTGAAACCTCCTCAGTTTGCTTCTACGGTTTCTGCCTGGAGCCCTCCTTCCATCTGTGTTTCACTGCTCCCAGGTCTCAGGCGAATAAAGCAATATTAGAACTGCTGGATGCAACTTCAGACCTCTTGGGGTGATAGGAGCCATATCCAAAATTTGCCTCATTCTTATGACATCTGGTGAGATGTTGCCTCCTACACACAAGCAAAAACATGGTGATTTCATCCTAAGGATGGAAGAGCAGAAGTCAATAGATTCACAGCACCCTTCACAAGTAACCCATAGAAAACATATTTAATAATCAGGAACTAAAATGAAGACTGTCTTCCAGAAAGACTCCCTTTTCCTCGTTACAAATTACACAAAAAAAGAAATAGGCACACATATCGCTATTGTTTATTTTTGAACGTGAGAATACCATGGCATTAAAAATGCAGAAATTATTTCACTCATTAAAATTAGGACAATTACTTTTCTTGCAAAAGATGCTTACAAATACTTTCTAAAAAAGGAGTAAATTTCTATCACACCTCTCTGTGTCACATGTGGAATACATTTTAGAAGTTACAGGTTTTGTATTTTCTCCTGCAACAAATTTTCAGAGGCAAAAACTGTAGAAAAACAGAAAGATTCTTTTCTTCAACAAATGTAAGGCCATGCTAATTCCTTCCAGATCGAGAAGGACTTTCTGAATTTCTAGTTCTCTATAGATAGAAAGCCCTACATGGTGTCATTCTGCTGGAGGGGCTGGATGTCTCTGCGTTTCCTTTAGCGTAAGAGCACACGCTCCAAAGCCTGGAGACAGAAAGAGTGCAGCTCAGGCTGAACCACTATTTGAGTTATGCCAAGATCTTGGAAAGATCTTCAGTAAAGCAAAAGATAAATAACTAGCATCTCAATATTATTAAAAAAAAATTAAAGGGAAGAGTACATGAAACAACTTCAACATGTCTTAATACAGCATATCGATCTGCAAAATGCCACGCACCTCTTCAGGCTTCACCCTTACATCATCTCTCTTAAAGCCCATGTTCAATTGCTTTCCAAATTTATTTTCTCTCGGATTTCATCTGCCCTGAACATAACTGATGATGCATCTAGCATTTCCACTTACACACCACAAATAAAAAGCTTCTTTCCATGGGAATGTCAGCTTGTGAATCTCCAAGTGTAGCTTGACTTGAAAAATCTTGCAAAAGCTGTCTCACTTGTTCACAAATGTTAACACTAACTTAGATTGTGCTTGAGTGTGCTTTCACACATCACCAAAAGATTTAGAGGGAGTATCCATAACCTTGTTAACTTGGTTCAGCTAAGGAAGTGCCTGGCATTTCCTCCCTCTTTATCTCTAGAAATAGCGAGAAAGCGTAAGAAAATTTTCATATTGAGAACTCTGACATGGCTGTGGCATGTTTAGCAATATTTAACACTTTCTCTCTGAAATGCAAATAGCTATTCTGTGCTGACTAGCTGCAGGCTTTAAAATTTTCTCACATGGATAAAAAATAACCGTTCCCTTTACTGCTCGTAACACAGAAACTCCCTGTCCTATGGTAAACAAAAAAGGTTGCGAGACCGACCCCTGTATTTTTATCTCTTCAAGTCCCTTATTATTCTTGCACTTTATTTATTCTTTGAGGTACGAGCTCAATAGCTCCCAATTTTGAGGCCAAAAAGCCACTGCCAGCTCCAAAACTTTCTTCCAGAACATGGAGGTGAGCACTTGGGACTGTCCCATTTGTACCCGCTGCCCTGCCTTGTGTGATGGCTCTGCAGACCACCTGCCATGGCCTCGGGAGCAGGCCAACACCTGGCTTGGGAAACGGCCAGAGCTTATTTTATGCTGAGCCACCCCCTAAATTCCTTTGAGTACAGCAAGTGCAGCAACTGTGTTGATGTTTCTATACCAGTCAGGCAGTCTAAGCAGCAAGGTGTCAGAGAAACACAACAGAAAACACTTCTCTCTCTCTTTTCTGTCCCACAAGTCCTCCCAAGGGCCTCCATGCCAGAAAGGGATTATCCTGAACAGGCTCTTGGAGCACATGAAATATTCCCAGCTAATTTCATTGCCACGCTCTGAGCACTGCCAGATTTCCCTCAAGGCACATTTAACCCCCTAGTTCCATGAGAAACCAACATACAGTTATCTTAAAATCATACTTAAAATCAAGCCCCTAAATGCCAAAATCCAATTCATTTGGGTACTAAGCAGAAGGTAACCAAAAAAAAAAAAAAAAAGCCCCATCCGCTAACTACATCAAACTAAGTAATATTGATTTTTAGCTTGTTTTCACTTCCTTGCATTTCATAATGTCCCATCAACTCCGATTTTCGTTCATTTAAAAGACCTCATATGACATTTTTAAAGGAATGAAGCTGCTTGTTGCCTCTTGCAGCCAGGCCGCCCCTCTGCAGGCTGCCACGCCTTCACATCGCACGTACTGGGGGGCAGGAGAGCATCGAGGGGCACAGACCACAGCTGGCTTTGAAATCTTGTAACAGTGAGAATCACCATCCAAACAGGAAGCTGAATAATGCTGGGAGAAAACCAGATTATGTATGTAGCTCTCCAGGAGGGCCCCAAAAGGTAATGACTTTGAACAGTCTATGGAAAAGAAAGATCTTGTTTTTACTCATGAATACGACATGGGATTTTAACAGCCAGACATCTGTCACTTTGATATGTGCATGGTCTCCAGAGCTGTCTGGCTGACAAAACCACATCCATTAAAATACATCCTGGATAAAAAGAGACACAACAGTACATTATTCTTAAGGCTGCTATGTGCCAGACAGGTTTGCAATAGGGATTTGATCCAGTACCAGGCGTACCTGTGATCACCATTAGAAATCACAACAATGGGGATCAGGCCACTGTATCATAAGAATTCAGAAAAACATTGTACCATTTCACATTCTCCTGCATGTATTGTATTATCAGAATTTCTCCTGAAGAATGTAATTTGGTTTCCCATTATAGATAATTGGAATGTGTTTTGTCTCAATGCAGCGGCCAGTCAAATGAAACACAGAAGGACATGATAAAAAAGAAATCAAAGCACCTAATAGGTTTTCTTTTCACTGCTCATGGACACACTGTGCATTCACTTTTTCCTAATTCACTGTCTTTACATATGCAGCTTGAAAATAGCTCAGGCGATGCTTATTCATAGTTTTCATTGGGTACACATGCCCTAGAGTTACAGTAGTAACAATGAAGGCAATCCATTAATAAAAATCACAAAAAAAAAATTGAATGACAGTGTTACCACACCATACTGTGCTTCTCCAAAGCAGCATGTCTCCCAGGAAAGAAAGCACAGAAGGTGATTAGCTCGGTTGGTTAGAGCATGGTGCTAATAAGTACCAAGGCTGGGGGTTTGATCCCTGCACAGGCCATTCAGTAACAGCGGGACTCGACGATCCTTGTGGGTCCCTTCCAACTCAGAATATTCTGTGATTCTGTGGTAGTTGGTTAAAGCTCAAATGTTATTACAGTGGAGGTTTCATCCGGCTTTATTTATCCAAAGCACACTTCTTTCTTCCCCATGAGCCTCTTCCCTGCAAGGCCTCATTTCACTCTTCTGTCTAAAACAGTGCTCCAAGACATGCAATTCCTCACCTCCACAGACGCAGGCCAGAGACCTAATCCCCTCAGTTTAACCTTGATTCCACATACGGTTTGCCATAAGATATCCTTACCTAATTTGTTCAATCAAACCAGTTGTGGAACATTTTCAGTATCAGAGAATAACTTCTGGTTCTGTCTTTTATTGAAAACCCACTGAGGCATATGGAATGCACCCAGGTGTGCAGCATATGCTAAATCAGGGAAACGTGAGAAGAGGCAATGCTGCCAGCTGTAAAAAATAAGGCAAAACATGAAAAACAAAGTGCGTGCTACCAGCTACTCCTTTTGTTTTTCTTCTTGAATAGAAAACACTGCTTATGAGCAACATAGTTTTAACTATGGTCAACACAGACTCAATACGAATCCCAGCATTTCACTCACTGAAACAGGAGACTTCTCTAGGAGAACTACGTAAAGCAGCTCCAAGGCACAGGGCACACCTGGAGGTTCAGATAATGAAAGTGAAAGGGAATTATGTAAGATGTTCACCCTTCCCCCCCAACACCCACTACAAACTGTAGCTGAGTACTGTTTATTTTAGGGCCACCTTGCTCCGCTCTGCAGCTATAGCCCTGTTGCTCACCTCCAGCCAGTAAGGAAAATGAGGACTAGGCAAAGGGCAGTGTAGCTGCAGATCACCTTCATGACACGAGCTCTACCGCCTCTCAGTTCTTCTGCATTTCTTATTTTGAGAGCATTCCCTCATCACCTTAAGAGAAATTGTGGCCTCTACACACCCACTAAATCCTATTAAAACAGTAATAGCTCAATCAGTAAATGACAGCCACGCTATCGTTTTCACAAGCTCTGTGCCAACCTCGGCTGCATTGATCCGATGAGCCTTTGATCCGATCACCTCACTAGGCAGGAGAGACCTGCACAAACCTGCATTCTGAACTAGTGCAGGAAATGTTTCATCACCAAGACAGCCAAAAGCGTTTGGGCAGTATAATTATTTTTTCCCAGGGGTCTCACAGAGCCCTTGAGTTAGCTTTCTTAATGGCTTGGATTGCTACCACCCCTATGCTTCACAGCACAAATGTGCTGTCCAAACACCACCTGCTTCAACACATTTAAGACTCTTCGTCCTATAAAGCAGTAAGTTAAACTAAAGCATTATTTTTGCTGGACATGAAATTATTATCAAGATTTGATAACAGACACCTCCACTTCTCAGATTTACCATGCTTTCCAATACCTGATGACTTCCTTCTGAAGTTTTGAAGGAGTGACTGAAGGAGGAAGTTTGGTAATGCTGAAACCTTCTTCCTGTGACTGACTCGAGCTTGGGTATGTAAAAGGAGAACCACAGACATTCAAGTTCTAGAACAATGTTAAGTGCCAATTAGCAAGTCACTATTAAGGTGTGATGTCCATCATCACTCTAATTAGGCTAGAAATGCTGAAAAATACTTTTCCCCTTCTATAGGAAGCTACAGCTGCACAAGATCTCAAGTGAGTTTCACAACGTTCCTTCCAGAAACAGTGGTAAAGCAAGATTTTCTTGTCAGCAGCACTCATAATAACTTTCCTACAACATAATAAACCATGGGCAATTGCCAAAATGACTATGAACCTTTCCACAGGGCAGGAAGGAAACACATAGTGCTAAAGTCAGTGGAGTCAAGAGAGGAAAACGTAGTGCTAAAGAGTAACTTCTACAAAATGTACAACTGAGCAAATAACTGACATTTGAAATTCACAGTTATTTAGTGTTTTCCATAACGAAGTATTGACAAATCACTGTGTAACATAAACACTGCATTCAAATAGAACCAGCTCAAAGTCAAGTCTCAGGTGTATTGGCCAGATCCTGGGGTAGAGAGGAGAGTGAGTGACAACATCCCCTCCAAACAGGGAGAGCTGGAATTTGTACAAGCCATTGTGACTGAATCCCTGTTGTTGCTACAGTTGTTTATAAAGCTCCTAGAAATGCAATAAAGATGAAAAGCCAAATTAAAGCCAGTAAACTGGGTTAATTCAGACTCTCACTGAATCACCATGAGTTGATACAGAATCTCTCGAGTTTGAAACTCTCTGGATCAACTAACAATGACACTTTTAACAAGCTTATCTTTTCTGAAGCAGACTACAAATGCCTCTTATTACTTAGTCCCTCATATTTTACTGTGGTCCCAATGGCTTATAGTTACAGGCAAGGTGAGGTTTGAAGGTAAATAATATTGTCTATATTAGAAAAGTGATGTAACTTGAAGGATCACAGAGGCTTTTGGGCATAGAAGACCTTTGTAAATGACGGACTGGAACACTTCTCTTGTATACTCTTCAAGCATTCTTTAACTGTAAAATATCAGCATTTCTAGATTGTTCACAGAAGTCCAGTCTATGTCCCAAGTCTTGCATTCTGACTCTTAAGAAGAAGGCCTGTATTCACTTCAGTTACCAGTATGGTCTGGCCACTACTGCCAAATGTTCTGAACCAAAATTTTTTTGTCTTTATTCCTCTCCAGCCTAACCTACTCACAGCTCCCTCTGGGCCCAGGATCAGTGCTATACACCCCGAGTGGTACAGGGCATCTAATGCTAAATTCCATAGATTTGTGTTCAGGAGGATGGGAGACAAACTGACCCTCCTCCTCCTCGCAGTGGCACTCTGCATCCTGCTCAGAAGAAACGCGTGCCTTTACACTTTCCGGTTAGGAAAATCAGAAATGTGTGGCCCAAGCAGAAAAATCTAGCGGAGAAACACCTGAATTACTCTTTAAAAGAGACTCCGTAAGGCAGTAGCACTGTGAGTCAGCCAAGTGTGGGAAACAGTACAAAAAGACCGAGTTCAAAAAGATGGCTTTCGCTGACACTTCCTGCACATTTTTAAACTGTATGCAGCTGAGAACAGCTCAGTAGGGTGTGGGAAGATGTTTTTTTGTTGTGAATGTCAAATGTCTTGAACAAGATATGGAGTCTTGGCCTCTACGCCACAGGCCTTTGCAACCAGTAATTACCGTAATAATCTCTTATTAAGAAACATTAGGTAGACTCACATTTTTAAATCTCCAAGATGCAATACAGGCAAGGGGTGAAGTTGGCTCATAATGCAAAGAAATACTGAACAACTTTGGTAATAAAATTATTACATACTTTTTAGCTCATTCAAATTTAATGCACTAGTGAAAAAATGAGTTAAGCTTCAATAGATGTACTGCTTATTCTAGTATCAGCATGCTCAACAAATATCTTAGGCAAGCTGCTGAAAATACTTTAGTAAGAAGAATTAGGTGACCTAATTGTCCATGCTGTTCCTTCAACAATAGCAAATATTTATATTTTATGCAATTTACCTCTGTCATTGTAACATAAGACTTTGAAACAAGGTGAAATTGAAATAGGATTTCTGAGGAATGGTAAATTGCAGATGAAACCTACGGTGTTAAACAGAGAGATGAGCATTCAATATATCCTTGATGATAACTGGAATTATCAGAGAATAAAAGAAGAAATGTTCAAAGCATATATACATATACCTTTCCATAGGGTATTTTTTTACTCTCACGATGAATCACACTGAATCGAGCATCTGCGTACAGTCTAGCTGGACAGCCTGCTCTCCAGTTACATAAGCAGAACTCAGATAAATCAGGCAAAAATCAATGGCCTTGAATAATACTGCGTGACTTGAAGAGGGGCATGGGTTTATTTTCTTTTTTACCTTTTTAGGAAAAAAATGGGCAAATATTGGGTGAGCCAAAATAAATAATGTGCTCTGACTCATAAATGAGTATCAATGCCACAGATTCTGAAAATATTTAAGCGTTTGCAGCATATCTGTAGATAGTATGTATTTGTATAAAGGGATGAAATGACCACAATTTTTTCTGTGTCAAATTCTGGTAGGAAATTCATATCTCATTTCAACATGTGCTGGTTTTAGAAGTTTATGGTTTTTCTTTCATCTATATGCAAATCTACTGCGAAATACCAAGACATGAGGCAGTATTAACCCACTACAGAACTAATAAATACATTCTGGACTCTGGATGCTTGGACAGTCTTTGGGAGCTACACATAGTGTTCACTCATTTCATAAACCCTTTGGTACCTTCTGGAAGGAAATGGTATCAAATTCTCCTTCCATGAAGAAGACACCACGGGTAGCAATGACAAAGATTTTTGTTGCCTGTTATAAACATACTAAACATAATCAGTTAAATATTCCAGTGCTGCTATTTATTTACAATTGAATAGGGAGATCAGTTTAAAATAACAGACAGTAAGCAATTGCTTTCTATGCTAAAATTTGTTATGGAAAGTGAAGGAATAAAAGTGAAGGTCATGTTTTATATTGCAGTTAACAAGAAAGATTTGGTTCCTTTATTATGAAAGGAAAGAATTTAAAAACAAGTATTACAAGCAGTATAAAATACAGTCCTCTAACAGATACTAAAACTTCCTGTATGTTCCTAGCAAATCTTTTTGATTGCTACAAACAAGGGAGGTTCCTGGTGACTTTGAAAAAGTGGTTAATACCAGGCATAGCAGAAAAACTTTCCTTCTCACCCCAAAAGAAGGAAATTTTCGAGGCACAAAGTCCGTTGTTCTACCACTGAATGCTGAAAAACAATGCATCTGTCTACTAGAAAACATCATCATCAACCTGGTTTAGCTTTCAGGTCACTCTGTTATGCAAAACACCCAGGAAAGATGTGAGGACCATCTCTAACAACACAAAATCCTTTGATTCGCATATAAGAGAAAGATGGGTTTTGCACAAGGCCATACGAGGTTGTATTGCAAAAATGCAATTGTTTTGTCTTGGAGTATGAAGAAGGAGGTCTTTTTTAGATTGAGCAACTTGAGCTTTTTTTCCCCCCTCAGTCAGTTCAGTTTCATGCAGATCTATTTGTGCTCAAAAATAACTGTTTTGTATTCCTGGAAAGCTGTTTTTGGAGACATATTATTGTTTCATTTGATCATACTGCTGATATGTGAGAAGTTTAGTGGAGAAAATGGAAAAGTGAGACTGGAGATTAGGTGGAAGAGGGATGTTAGTATTTCCAACTAAACTGGCCGTGATCTTTCCCACCCATCCTCATCAGTAAAGATGAGTCCATGTTCTTTCTCTCACCCACACAAAATATCATTGCCTGTGCTATTGCTTACAATACCCTACAAGACCCTCTGCTGCAGCTGATCGTGGAAACGCTCCTGAGCCTGGATCATTTTGCCAAAGTGGAACAGGCTAAAGAAACCCACCCATGACAACTGTTTGTGCACACCCAGGTCAGACTTCTGTCCTTCTGTTATTGTAGGGAGCTCAGCTTATCCTTACTGACTCTTCCTTCTGAAACCTTTCGCCAGGTACTTTGAGAAGGGATTTAGTTTCCCTATGAGCAGTTTCAAAATATGACTGGAATGTGTTTCTGGAAGATTAAAGGATAGTTATCAGTGATTTCTCAGCCTCTGCCTTCTGCAAGAGCTGTTTTGATTCCCAAGATCCATGTCAAAAACGGGGTATTGTTTTTGCCTCTCATAATCCCTGGAATCAAGCACTTTAAACCAGTGAAATACTTACAGTAATCTAAAACTTCTGAGAATCAGGCAAGGTCTCTTCAGCTTGAAGTAAATTCTCAAAACCTATCTGGCTTCCCAAGATAGCAAAATAATACTGCAGCAATTATATAAAGATGTTGATATTGTTCTATAGAAATATATAATAGCTGTTAGTTTACAAAAAACCCTGTAATACTTGTTAGCTTTTAGGTATTCTTAGTGCAAGACAATTCATGAGTGTAGTGCTGTAAATTTAAAAAAAAAAAAAAAATCATTTAAATAAGAATATTGCAGCATATCTTTCCCTGAAAGGAAGCAGCAGCCAGAAGAGCAACTAGATCTTTGCCAATCATCAGTTTGTACTACAGCCTGTAGCAACAACATCCCAAGTGTTAGTAGAGCCTGTGTCTGCAGTCAGCTCTGGGATACAGCAGGCCTTAGAACCGAGAAGAGTGCACCAGCCTGGGACAAGAACTGAACAACACGGTCAAACTGAAATATTTAAGCAGACAAAATAGTTGGCATAAGCCATTCAACTTAAAGGTAAACAACATTCTACTGAGGCTGTTAGCACTGCCATTGCAGATATTCTGTGCTACTTACAGATCACAAACAGCCAAGCCCTCTTATTACCTCCCATCCTTAATGCAATGTAATTAGCTCACTACCATTGTTCCCGCCATAGGTCAACTGCATCTAGAATGGAAGAAAATCTTTCTCAAAACTCATCCTGATCTTCTCCCTGTTGAAGTTCAGATATTGACTGAATCTAATCTAATTGAATTGTGACACCTCACAAGGAAGTAATGCAAAACATGGGGAATACTTACACTGAAAACATCATTAAAAAGATGGCAACTCTCAGTCATTAGCTTGGTATTTGCCTGGGCAAACAGAACACTCGCTTACAATACACAAAGACATCTTTGTCATCCACAATTTATTCCCAGGCTGGCATACTGCAGAGGAGCCTCCTAAAACCTAGAAATGGCAGAATTAAAAAGAGCCAAGATCATTTACATAAAAACCCCCCACCAATATACCAAAGGTATGAGGAGGGGCCTGTGCTAGCAGGAAGTCACCCGCTCACCATAGTTGTAAAGTAACTAAAGCGTAAGAAACTGGTTGTTCTCTCTTCACCATCGTGACGCATTGGTCTGTCCCTTCTGTTATCAAGGCCCTGGTCTAGGGGCGTTCCCCAATTCCCCAAAAGCTTCTCAAAGCTGTAGGCTGCAATGCAGTACAGGGATATTGTTGTGGATTACAGCAGACTCTGGAAGGGACAGCAATCTAGAGTTTTGACATATTTGGCCATTTGCTCTTGAGATGTCCTCATTCTACATGAGGCAGAGTCTCTCTGTTTTCTTCTGGCAAAACTACTGGAAACTTGCCTCTGTGCCTCTTCTTGCTGTCAGCCACTCCACAGAACATTTTTTGTGAATGTTTTAGAACGTTGTAACTAAATATTCACCAACATTTGCTCTGAAACCGTAGGTACTCTCTCACCTGTCTAATTAATGCAGTGTATAGTATACAGGGGAAATTAAACTTCTGGGACTTTTTTTATTGCCAGCTGTAAACACGTAAATTCAAACTGTACCACCCTTTTGTAAGTTTTTAGTATGTCACACCAGACTGTTAAATGAGTTGGATTGCAAACTGGATTCTAAGAGAATAATTCCCTTGTTTTATAAAAAAAATCACAGATCTCCTCATGCAGCTGGTAAAGAAAAAGCTTTTACATTTCTGGACTTGTTTCACTGTTTCCAGCTATTCCCTCATACCTTTCATCCCAGCTCGGACAGTCAAGGACTTACCCAGTTCTTCTAGCCTATGATGCCTGGCACAGCACAGTAGTGCTGCAGTAACAAGCTAAGAGGGCTTCAGATACTTAGCCCACCATTTTTATTGAGTGACATTTTTTGCCCTACTAGGAAAATCATTCTATGCAATGTAACAGTATCACATACCTTTTTCAAAATGCTATATAGGCAAAATATTATTTGTTCTAAAAAATGGAATGAAACTACTTCAGCAAGTGATGGTAATTCTCTGTGTGCTCTGTATCATTCTCAGCAGCTCTTCTTTGAATTGCCCTTACTTCCCTTTATAATTAGCATTTGTGCAGCTGTTTACCCTAAAATTACTTCTGCTAAGTTGTTTGTGATTATGTGGGTACCCCCTCAAATTCTCAGAGGCTCCTCAGCATCCCACTGTTCTACTTTCCTGCCTCAGTGCACTCTCTTCCCTCAAGCTAAGCCTGTTACAGAAGTACCAGCAAAACTCCCCGCGCTGTGCTCATTCCAAAAACTATAATTTGCCAGGCTGATGTCTCCCCCTGTGCAGGGCTCTCCATGCCATTCCCAACATGCTTCCTGGGCCAAGCTTGGCAGCCTGGGCTGGTGTACTGGCACTGGCTGTCGGGTTCACAGAGATACCAGCCTTTCTTCCCAGTCAGGGAACAGACACGTTTCCTTCCTGGCTCTGGTGTGCAGGTTTGGCTTCCAAGGGGTCATGGCAAACATCGTGCCTTCAGAAAACTGCCTCCTCACACACTTCTCATTTGCTAGATACAAGCTCAAGCACTCCTTGGTTTATAAGATAACACAGATGAGGTTGACATGAAGGCTCCATTGGGCTGTGCAGGCTTCTGTGGTTTCAGGAGCAATCATCAGTATATTCACACCCTCACATGATGGCACACTTTTATAAGATTATCTGCTTAGCACATTTCCCTTACTCAACAAATGGCAAAGTCTGCTACTCAACCAACTCTCATCAGTGCACTGGCTTCTAGGTAGACAGCAAATGTAATACAAGAAAATACGTAACTTGTATCCTTTTCGACAACATTTTTTTCTGTTAATGAAATAAAAAAACAGCTAGGAAACAATCTCAGTAAACAATCTGCCTTAGAAAAATCAAGCTGCACACCGGAAACAAGGATCAAATCCTTGATTTACATGCACTGGAAGAACATTTTTTGAAAGCACTTGGGAGACTGGACCATGAAAATCAAAAATCAGAGGGTATTGATTGTAAAGAAGGTGATATGTATGCTCATAAGCTAACCCTGGACACTAGCATGCAATTCATAATCAAATATCACAAAAGTCTAGGTGTTTCTTTTTCTAGGATTCTCTGAATAACAATAACAGAATTTTCTAGTGGAAAAGTACACATTCAGGTTTCTCCTAGCAAAACGAATAATAATCCACCTATCTGTGGAGTGGTTTTAAAAGACACAGGACATCAGTCCTATTAAAATGTTAATTTATCAATTATGTACGAAACAAAAGAAAGGACAAATAGACATTTAAAATTTGATTAGTTTTATCCACAATCAGCAGTGCTGGCTGCAAAATCCCCCATCATGCTTCAATTTTAAAATAAGATGATTTAGAACTTAAAATAGATATGCTACGGCAGGCTCCTGGATCTTAAATCTGAATGTAAAGATATCTATTTCAAAATACGTGAAGCAGCATAAAAGGTGGCTAATGCCCCAGTTTCATTAGTACTTTATTTCCAAAAGGTGAGAAGCCTTATGGGGCAAGAAGTGAAAAGTATGGGTATTTTTGTGAAGCCACAGCTGATGACACGTGAGGCGTAACTCCAGAAACACACACTAATTTATCAATTTGTATTCAAAGCTGCTGGCCCAATGCTCTGGCTTAGCATTTAAACAAACAAGCATACAAAATCATCAATTAGCTGCTCACTGCCCACTGGGCAGGCTTTCTGTCCCAGGGCCATCAACCACTGCCGCAATCCAAACCACAGGGCAGTTTCCCAGCTCTGAGCTCGTCAGTCCTTTATCCAGGCTCCCTTCAGACATGGTCCTCTGCCGACTCTGTGCTGTTCAGCAAGGTGCCCTGTGCAGGTGTCTGTGCCGCAGCCCCCAGGAGGCTGCTGTGGAGCACAGAAACATCTCCGGTAACCCAATCACTGCCACTGACACTGCCTGACCTTCAGAAGGGATCCGGCCACTCTGGATCACTCGGCTGGCTAATCTAGTCTGAAATCAAGTTGATGGTTCCACCACACAAAATGCAGGACCAAAATGTTACCCATAAATGGCCTAGCCAGAGGTTAACATTGAAATCCCTCGCAGCCCCATCGGCAATATAGAGGAATCACCGTTCACCAGCATCTGCTGATCCTAAGTTGTGGCGACACACAGGGAAACGTGTGTCTAACCCAGGGTGTCAAAGGACATTGAGTCCCTTTTTCCCTCAGGCTTTTAAATTTGGCTGCAAGGACTGACACATCTTATCATCCTCCAATAGTCCCAAAGGAGAGGAGTATATCTCTGTTTTCTTGCCAGTATTGAAAGGAACTGAAAATCCTTAAAATCCAAATGCTTATTTAATATGTTTAACTACGTTTTTTATGGTCTGTTTGCAACATTCTGTATTTCACGTGATTTTTACACACTAGAAATTCACTCAACGGTAGTGCTAATGAAATCCAGTCTTGGCTTCATAATCTTTGACAGACAATCTTAGCATGATGAGCCCTCTACCACCCTCCTAATCACATAAGACAGGTGGTTGAGTATCACTTAAAAATAAATGCGGAGACTAAATCAATTTTGGTTCAAGCATTTCATTCATTGTACACACACACACAAAAACCCAAATACATAAAAAATACATGGATAAATAAGCAAATAAGTAATGAGCATCAGACCATCATTTCTTAAACTGGGCATAAAATAAGATTATTTGAAAGTCAAGAAAAACATAACCAGAAGCCTTGGAACTTGTTTTGTGCATGACAGAGTATTCGGTGTGACATTTCAAGTACTGAATAGAACACCATTCCTTTTAGATTGGGTGGCTACTGTAAATTCAAGTAACCCTTTGATCTAGACTTTGTAACAATGACTAGCTGAATAAACTCTTCTGCCATAGCCTCATGTCTTCTAACACATTTAATGGGTTCTTGTCCTTTGGGTCTTCGGGCTGTAGGTTGATGGGCTGGAGTGGGAACCTTAAGAACAGAATGTGGTTTTATGTCTTTAATACCGAAGCTAGTCCACAGCACTTCTGAAAATAATGAATTAGCTGCCAGTGCTGCAGTGACCGTAGGTAACTATAAAAGTGATTACATGGCCAGGAGGAGCTCTCAAACACTACACCAGTATAAACAAATAGAACAAAACATTACTTTGTGTTTCTGACATTTGGGCTAGGTAGCAGCTAGTCAGCATGCTGTATTTTTTGACAAATTTCTCTTAATTATGTTGTCTATAACATTATTTCTGCTATTTTGCTCTCCTTATTTGGATTGTTCAGTCAGATAACATGCAGTTACCCTCATACGAGTGTTAGTCATCTTGGATGTCCCTCATTACTGTTCCCCAACACACAAGTCATCTTTATTACTTGTCTAGTTTTCATCAGAATCCATCCATGACTGGATTTGCCCCTACTGTTTTCCTCAGTGCTTCCCAGTAGGTGGTTTTCCATTTGCTCTCTACATGACCTTGCCATTTGGAAGCACTTTACAAATCAAGTATCAATGCTGCCTGTTCCCTAAGACTTGATCAATATAGTCTAGTGGGGCTCAGAGTGTGAACCTTTCATTTCAAGCCTATTAATCACCTTTCAGGATAGTCTTCTAGAACAGTGACTCTTGGTACTTTCCAAGACGCTACTCTTCAGATTATCTCCTTGCCCTATAGTTTTTTTAAGTCTGTACTTTCTTCTACAGCACTGTTGTACACTTCTGCATTTCAGCATTAACTAGCAGGTTTATATTTTCCCTCTGTGAAAGCCTCCATCATCACTGAATAGGTGAGCTTTTTCACATTGGTTTTGGTTTTAGGTTTTGGGTTGTTTTGTTTGCTTTTTTTAAAACCAACTCCTTAAACTTTCTCTTCATTTTTGTAGTTAAGGGTTACAGGCCTCTTTTAATTCAGCTTTAACTGATGGGTTTCTTGAGCCCCTACAGAATGTAACACTGCTTACCTTTTATTAAAATTGCGTTGCTTCCTGTAGTGTTTGAACCACTCTTATAAGGATGAATTACCTCTTCTTACAGCTGTCATGAATTATTTATTCTAATGTCATATACACTTAGTTCTATTTTCTGTTTTATCTTGGCCACAGTGATTTTATTCACCTGACAGAAGGTTGTGCCTTTGCATATGCCTCTTCTTTCATTTTGCACAAGGCAACTACAGGTTCAGTAATTCTACACTGGCCAGTTCTTCACTATTCCTTATAAATTCAGTCTGCTGAGTTCAAATCACACATCACCTTGACAGCTCTGGGTTTGATACTCCCCCAGGCAGCACCATGAGCCAGCGGTGCAGCGCTCCCCAGCCAGCTGTGGGAAGGGAAAGAGCGGCTTTTCCCTAGGCCCTAATATAACGACTCCCGGGCCAGAACTTGGCAGCTGCTGGGTAGTGTCAGGATTTAAGGGAATAATAATGACTACAATAACAGCTACCATCACTGGCCTTCACTGATACACTGTCTCAGGCTGTTTGTTAGACTGAGGTGTGCCAAAAGGAGAAGAAGACCCTCATTTCTAGCTCGAGTCACGGAGGAAGTGGAGGGAGAGGTTTGGCCCAGCCACACAACAGAACTAATTCACAAACTAATCACCTTTGTGCACAGCACCCATGCATGGAAAAGGAGAGCTTCTAAGAGCCCAGGTGAAGCACATTTTTGTCACATTATGAGACCATTCTTACAACATCTCCACTTCCATAAAGAAGAGTTAAACTTTATTGTTCAACAATAAAGTAACTGCTAGTCTAACATTTGCAGCATTAAAATACATTAGCCTTTTACATGTCTCCTGATCTTATTAAGTTTTATCACCAGACTGTGATAAAGTTTGCAAACCAGTAATTTTGGTGATCTACAATAAGTAACGAAATGACAAGGAAATCATGTTAAAACAACATTAAAAGGGAGAGTCATTCTTAACTGCAGAGTGTGGGAAGCTGCAAGCAAAACTCCCATTAGCGGTAAATGCAGAAGATTTTAAAAAAAATTTCCTACATATTTCCGAAAATAGATTTAGTGAGATTTCTGTGCATTAAAGAGTGCCGTAAGATTTTAAGTTATTTTTTCCTCCTCACTTTCATGGGCTTACCTGCTGGTGCTTACTTTTGGTATTTTAATGCCATTAACAAATATTTTAAATTTCATATGCCACGTATATAAACTTTTGCACACCTTGAATTGCAGTGAAGAGTTTCTTAGCAGGCAGAAGAGTGCTTCGGGATGTGTCCTGTGCCAGATCATTAAGAAGAATGCTTTACAAGGCTGGCTGGTGAGTAGTTTCAGAACCCGAACAGAAGTTCCTCAACTAAAGAAATCCTAAAGCACACAGAGATTTCGCTGTTTTAAATGAAGAAAAAGGAAACCACCAGGCCAGGGCAGGGGGTGAAACGTATCCTTCCAGATGCAAAGGACTGATCTAGGGGCTCTTCTACTATATAATGATTCATATTAGTTTCCTTAATTAGAGATGAATGTAATTCAGGATTTGTCACAGCAATTCAGACGGAAAGTCCCCAGGACAGTAATTTTGGGGTGGGCGGCATCTGGCTGCTCCGTTACCAGAGAAGGGACCGGTGTGAGAGGACCCATGTCTGTCACAGGCTGCGGGTGCCTGTGGGGGTGACCCTACAGGGGCTGGACACAGCCAGGCACAGGATTAGCAGCTTAACCTCCCACATGTATTTATGCACTTGAAGACAGCGTATTCCCTTCCCTGCCCCCGCCCCCCGTTTGAAATTATCATACCTTTAACATCTCACAAAATAAGAAAAATTCGGGGTATCTAAATGCCTCATTCCAACAAGTTTCCCCAATTCCTTCATTCTCCTCAGTCACTTTTGAAAACATCTTTTAGCAGCAGACTGAAAGTATGATTTTCCAGCATGCCTCTGCTTTCCTTTGTTTCAATGTACAGACAAGCTTAGAACTCTTCATAAAGAACAAACTTCACCTCTGCCAGAAGCCAGAGCAGCTACACAAAATAAATTCCAATTCTAAGTGAGACTGCTGAGGCTTCAGCTCCATGCTCTCCTCCTAAAGAGCAGCAACGTTCACACTAAACCCCCGATCAGCAGACAATCATTTCAGATCTGACTCCTGACAAGGATTTTTAGTGACAACAGAAAAAGACAAAAAAATTCCCAAAGCATCACAACAAGCCATCTGTCACTGCACGCTCTTTCAGACAATTAGTTATCATGTAACGCTCAATCTCATTTGCAGCATTTCATTCCTACTGAAATATTCTGACAGTTCTTCCATTTTATTCACGGGCAAACAAGGTTAATATTTTCTGAAGACAAAAACTAACTTCACTGTTTAATTTTCGATATATTCATTGACACGTCTTTTAGTCTAATACCCAGGGCTTGTGTAATACTTAAAGCCAAAAATCCCTGATTAGCTGGAACAGTCCTGAGGCTTCAGAATGAATAATGTGAGAATGAGTTTTGTTTTGTTTTCAAACTACTTTTTAAAAATTCAGGGGATGGATTTAATTAAAATGCAGAGCCTTTTCCAAAATTCCTCATAGTCTTTATTGCCAACCTACCTCATGCATATCAATTCTTGAAAAATTAACTCCCCTTCTCTAGCAACATTTCAGGGAAAAATACTTTGTGAATTAATTAGTAAAGGTGGCACACACAGGCAAATTTCTGGAAATTTATTTTATTATCTACAAACCTAAATTTTCAGATTTTCCTCTGAGTTTGCCAGCTTTGTCTGTACGCAAGCACAAACAAAGCCATAGTTCTAGAAGCTACAAACACAGCCTGAACTCATCTAGGCATCACCCTTCCCCAGCTCTCCTCCAAGCGTCTCCTGGTCTCCAGGACATTCCACACTACCACGGTGGGGAAACCTGGTCCTTCCCTTTCAGAGAGAAGCTCCTCAGGTTCCCCACCATCTCCCAAACACAAACCTGCCATTCAGTGTCTGCACTCCAAACACTGGAAACACAAGTAAACCTGTGACGCTTCTCATCGGTGTTCAAAAGGAATCTGGACAAGCTCCTTTATGTTGTGTCATGAGGACACTTGCCGCTTTGATTTTCAAAGGCTTCTTTCCTTTTGCTTCATTTCCCGTCTTGTAACACGGACCTTTCATGTTTTGTGGTCACAAATTTCTTTTAAGGGAATTGGCTACAGTTCCCTTTCATCCCCAATGCAGAACAGTTGTTCACACACCCTGAAGAATTTATGCTACCCACAACGTCTGGGAATCAATTTTTTAACATGGACTTGGGCACAACAGCAATCTCGGCTGTATTTGTTATATATTTTTTATAAAAAAGATCTCTGTCTCTTTTGAAAAGTTTTTGGTGCATCAAAATGAAGAGGTTCTCTGGAGAAAACTGATTGAAGTCAAAATGAATAGTATTTTCTTCTTCCACGAAAAATTACATGTACTTTCCCTACTTCAACAAGTAGAGGTGAGGCAGGAGAAAACAAATCTAGGAAACCTTATGCCTTAAAAGCACTATCTGTTTTCTGAGCTCAGAAAAACCTTCTCAGCTCTTTTCCAACTCCTTGAGATGAGAACTGCTACTGTAAAGGTGTGACAGCTGAAAGGTGGGGAGACTACAGAGGTCCAGAACCCAGGGGATCACAGCAGTAGTTTAAGATTACAGGGGGCCTTGTGTCCAGGTCCCTCCAATCTGAGAAGCCTTACTGAGAAGTGATCTGCACCATCCAGCAGTGGAAGGTCTTTATTTCTTGAGAGATGCTGGTGAAGAAAAAGACACCTTCAGGGAATGATGTGCATGAATTCAGATGGATTTCTGTTCATGTACAAGTTTGTCTGACTAAACCTGTGGTCTTCCTGAGCAGTAAACAAATGACTTTCACTTTCCTATACCAAACAGACTAAGATATCAAATAATTGCACTTACCACAGCAGAATGAACAACAGGGCTTCAGGAATGATTTTTTTTTTTTTTTACAAGATGACAGACCTCCACACATTTGCCTCTCTCTCAGTGACCTGTGCATCAAAAAATAAATATTCTCAATCAAGGCCTTGAACACGGGCTTCCCTCTTTGAGAACCAGTGCTATAACCATTGGTGCTTTTGTGTCAGCTGCTCTACTAGGAAGGAGCTGTAACATATCCAAAACGAAAAATTATGTATACAAGCTAAAATAGGATCTTGAGAAACCTTCTCACAGTCCTTACCATGTTAGAGTGATGACTGTGGTCATTTTGTCTGAACCACACTCAGACAGTTTCAACTGGCCAATAACAGAAAACAGAGATAATAAAGAGCATCACAGTTTCATGTATGCAATTTTAAGTGACAACAGGGGCCCTGTAGCCCGTGCTGTGCTCCCCACAGTACTGAAATGAGTTCTTCCCATTTGTTAGGATTAGCTGACAAACCAAACTCAACTTGTGCAAGTTCTCAAACAGGAAAAGGGACAAATAAGAAATTTATATATCTTATGACCTTATAATCACCTCTACCAACTGTCTCACATCACAAAGACTGGCTCACATCATAAAGACAATTTTTTTTTTGGTAATTTTTTTGCAAGAAGCCAAATACAACTTAAATTGAAGTCTTAGGTCCTTTAAAAAGACATCCAGGGTCTCAATTTCACCACTTCTGGTACCAAAAAATCTGTAGGACCCCAGTGTAGCTGCTACACAAATTAATGAATTTCAATATGCACCTTTTTTCTGGGTTTAATCAGGCCTCTTCAATTTCAAGTTATCTTGGCTTTTTGCTCTTTTGTCCAGCTCAGTGAGAAACCCCTGGGCTATTCTCATTTTTTTGCTACAATCGTTTGAAAGAGAAGACTTAGAAAGTGAAAAACTTAAAGGACAATTCCCACTTTAAGGCACATACAGGCTGTACTTCATAAATAAGGCTGTTCCGTAGCCCTCTAAAATTTTCCTGCATAAAATGTGATCACCAGAACAAGGGACAAAATAAGGCTTTTCTTCATAGCAAATTCAGCATACAAAAGAGGAATTAAATAAAGGTGGAAGATACTGTAAAGATCCCACTGTAATCTCTTAAATGAAGAAGTGGTTGTCAGTCACCTTAACTTAATCTTAGAGCATCATCACTACACATCTTAATTCACATCAACTTTAGAAACAAACTCCATTACAAGTCACACAGTGCCACCAATGTCATCTCCATCCACAAATATCTATGCCTTAAGAAAGGCAAAAGTCACGCCTTGTTTGAATGCAGCAGTGTTATTATCACTATCATATAAGTCTGTGGCAAAAAAGCATCAATGGGCTTGCCAGGGAAGAAGAGGAGTCTTCTGTCTGCTAGACAGTCCAAAGGCAGACCTTCATCAGTACCTCCAGCGGGCAAACATCCTCAATCACCAAAGAATGGGCAGAGGGAGAAGAGCAGCAGCAGCATCTACTGCCTCTCAGTGCCAAGGTGATAAATCAAGGATGCTTCCAAGATGGGGAAATGTGAATAAAAAGGCTGTAATATCCGAGGAAATGTTTCAAAACAAGTTTTAGATGAAATGGATATAATTTATACATATAAAAGCATAAATAAAGAAGAAAAAAAAAAGAAAGATCTCTCCTGCAATTCGGTATTAATTCAGACCATTTTGGTTTACTTGTTCTCTGTTGAGTTAAGCAGCAGAAAGGTTAACTAAAGGTTTTGGAATTGTTAGTTTGAGCTGGAGAGAACAAGTCTTCAGGACAAAGGGGATAAACTTCAGGAAGCAGCAGCTCTGTGCAAGCTTCTTCACTGAAAAAAAAAATATATATTTAGAAAGAGTTGAGTGCACACTTTTTGCAATGTGACCAAAATACTTTGCAGCTGAAGCAATATACAGCAGAAAGAAGGATAGTGAGTTACAAAATAAAAAGCCATGAGCTGCCATTTCTTGTTAAAATTGACAAAAAGCTAATTTTGCTGCAGTTATATACAAATTTAAAGCACAACTCTATTTATTGGACTGCCATACGCTGTAGATCTCTCAAAACTCACTGACCTTCTTTAAAAGCCTTAATGACTTCATTACATCCTCTTGGTGCTGCAGTCAAATTTAGAAACTTATTTGTATCAACGAGTATGTAACTTAGAAAAGCACAGCTCTTAAAAAACCGAGCGTATCACTGAAGTAATGGAAGACTGAAAATACCTTAGAAATGTCCATTTCTTGCTATTATTTCACCTGGAAAAGTCTTCAAGCTCAATACTACTTGTGCCATTTTAGTTCTCTTACCTGCGCATAAAAAGCCCAAAAAACTAACAAACAAACAAACAAAACCAGAAGAACTCCCCACATCCTCACACACACTGACAGTACTTATGGCTTTTTGCTCTTTTGTTTTGTCAGGCAGGTGGTTCTTCTGTTTACACAGAATTTACAAAGGGCCCATCTGTAGATAACGTAAGAGTGATGATACAACTGGCAGATCGTCTGACAGGACAAAGTAAGATTTTCTTTGTATCCGACTGCACTAGCAAAAGCGGTGTGGTAAAAGGCAACTTTGATCTTGTTTTCCCACTCCATTTACCTTGGGTGGCTTGCAACTCGTATGGACTTCTGAAGCTCCTTTAATGAAAGGAGGAACTCAGCACACAACAAAGAAAAACCGGCACAACACAGCTGAGACTCGAGTGAAAACAGACAGAATCCCCGTCACAGAACACCCGCTGCTTTTTTCAAATATTTTCAGTAAAACAGCTCAATTTTATGGTCAGGAATTTAGATGGTGTTTTTTTTATCTCTGTGCTTTCTAAATAAATGCTCCTTGAGAGATGGCTTGTGAACATGACTGTGCAAAACAGCAAGTGGTTGCGGGGTGGGGGGGGTCGATTACCACAGAAGAATTGGGTTTATCCTGTGCCTGCACTTTATCAGCTTTGAAATCCTTTAATGGAGCACCAGTCCCAAGACACAGAGCTGCCTGTTTCACATCCTATCCAAGATGCAGGCAATTTCTCCACACTGCAGGTTCACTTTAGTAGAACATGGCAAAGATTCAATAACTAAGCTTAAGCAAACTGAAAAACACATATGAAAGCTCAGTGTCTTCAGAGAACAGACACCATCATTCACTTCATTGTTGTAAGTGTTTTGCAGACAGGACAACTTTGCAGGATTTTTAAGACTAACATGCAAAGGATTCTTTGTTCTCTCCCAGAAGGGCTGGAAAGTCAAGTTAAGGAAACTTTGATGACCAAATCACACATAAATCATACAAACCTATGCTCATAAAACACTAACAAATGCAAGTTACTCCCATTTCATCATGATTCTGGTCATTAAACCGACATGAGTTCAGAATTCACTAAAAAGCCACGCTTGGCACAGCTGCTGCCTCTGCAGTATTGACCACAGAAGCATGGATACAAAAACTAAATTCCACAGCTCTGACTGAAGCCTGTGGCAAATACCCTTTTAGCTTCTGGGTGCCTGTGGTGACACCCTTAAAATGTTTGGGTTTTTTTCAGAGGACCGGGAAACTCGGAAGTGGAAACTTCAGCTGCAGCTGAAGAGCACAAGAGCTCACCTCACCTAGACCTTCAGAGAGTTTCGTGAAAGGCTGTAAAAACGTTGCTTCTCAAAGTATTCAAAATGTCAGGACTAATGTCTGTATGTGTATTTCTTTAATTTCAGGTGGCTGGAACTATCACATTGTTCAGCATTTGTCAGAATGAATCATTCAGCCAAGCTGTACATTTGAATTGAAGTTTTCTATCAAAATAATATATTGCAGGAAGCTTTGTATATTTAAAGAGACTCAATTTTTTAAAAGTGTAAAACACCCACTCCACCCTCCCCCATCCTCCCCCAAAAAAAGGTATGTGAAAGGTTAGGTGCAGGACCATCCATTCACAAAATTAGTATCTGCAGTTCTCTGGCACGTGATTGAAGACTGTGTTTCAGTATTTCAGTTAGAAAAATGTCCCAACATGAAACCAATTTTCCCTTTGTTTCAGGAGGAGCACTTCTGTGTTTTAATACCATCCAAGCACCTGAGTTTTAGAGGTCATTTACTGGACCCCTGTGGCTATTCAGAGAACACGGGAGGAAGGAGGTCTGAGAGAATTTATCTTTTCTAGTTGTAAGTAGAAAACAAAGGAAGAAGAAAATAAAACAAACAAACAAAAAACCAGAAACAAAAACCAGTTGATCTTCGGCTTTAAGAGAAGAGTTTTTCCTTGTAAAAGCTTAATTTAACAGACAAAGAAATGCAGTTCAAGGCATATTTTGTTTCCTCTGTATTTTAGCATCAGCTGCTTGAAGGGAAAGATACTTAATCTCCCTGCTGCATGAATGCTTCTGTAGAATAAATAAGAAGACCTCCTTGCATTATCAATCACAGTATAAAATATCTGATATTCAAACCCACAGGCCTCACAATTCAGCATTTTAAATTACAGTTCTGCCTCAAAGACTGACAACAAGCTCTTCCACTTCCCTTTTGATGTTTTTCACAGTTCATGAAGGCTGCAGGTGAGATCTCAAAAAAAAAAATCCCCTCCTCCATACCACTGACAACTTCCCAGAGAAAACCTGATTTTATATTCCTGCCTTGCTACAGCTGTCACAAAATCACAGAATGTGCCCAGTTGGAAGGGATCCACAAGGATCATCAAGTCCAACACCTTGGCCCTGCACAGGACCATCCCCAACAGTCAAACCATATGTCTGAGAGGACCATCAAAATGCTCCTGGAGCTCTGGCAGCCTTGGTGCTGTGCCCACTGCCCTGGGGAGCCTGGTCAGTGCCCAACCACCCTCTGGGGGAAGAACCTTTTCCTAAGATCCAACCTGACCCTGCCCTGACACAGCTCCAGGCCATTCCCTGGGTCCTGTCCCTGGTCCCCTCAGAGCAGAGCTCAGTCCTGCCCCTCCTCTGCCCCTGCCCAGGAAGTTGGAACTGCAGTGAGGTCTCCCCTCAGTCTCCTCTGCTCCAGCTGAACACACCAAGTGCCCTCAGTGTCCTCCCACGGCTTCAAATCAAGGCCCTTCCCCATCTTCATTGCCTCCTCTGGGCACTCTAATTGGCTTAATATCTTTCTTACACTGTGGTGCCCAAAACTGCCCCAATATTGCAGGTGAGGCCGCCCCAGGTCAGAGCATTCTGTTAAAGCTATAACTCATTTCCTGCTTTGCCTCTTAATTTTTTTCTCTGCTTTTATGTACTATTTATCCCCGCAAATATATTATTTAGCTCTGTGGTTCCATGATTCATCCTGTAGATACAATACAAAGTGCTACCCATACCGCATTTGTGCTGCAGTGAATTTCTCTCACACACACACACACACACACAGAGACAGGTGAACTCCAGAAACTGTACTGCAGACTGATATGGCAGGAACAGTTTGGATGCTGCAGGGTATTCATGTGGTTGTAGAACATGTAGACATTATTCTGCCTAATACTGTGGCAAACACCAAAATATTAAACATAGCTTGATAGAAAAGAGCTAGGAAACAAAGATGAGGAAGAATAGGAAATGTTACAGATGAGTTCCAATATTTGATACAGCAGGAATACTCCCTTTAGCAACAAAAAGCTCAGGAAATACGAGATTTTCTGAAGACTTAAGTAGTGGAGATAGAAATAGAAACTGTCTTGATTTCCACTCCTTTAAATGAAGGGGGGCGGGAACGACATCCCTTTGATGCTTATTTTTTAAATTGCATAAACCCTTGACCTGAAAGAATTTATTCGCTTACAAGATAATGACATAATGTGTAGCTGGATGGGAGGGTTTCCTGGCTGGGATTATATCAAAGAAGGGAAGTATACGGACTGCTACAAACCAGATGATGGAGGGATGTTGATACTACATCCCTTTTTCTCCTCTTTGTAGAGCTGCTTTAAACTAAAAGTGCTGACACATTTATTTCATCACTAAACATCAGAAGCACTTGCTTCTTTATTTTATAGTTTTCCATGTTGTCAGCATTTTGACTGGCAGCTTCTTCGCATTTGAATGCTGTCATTGTATAAACAACACATATAGATTGATTTCTTACACAGCATCCATCTTCCCTCATTAGACACCACAGCTGTTGTTGTATTATGGCATCATTCCGTAACTTGCAAAAATAAAATATTTAATACATTTATTCCTTTGTTTATATCACAACAATTATAGACAAAATGCCTCAATAATCCCTTTTTTTTTTTGCCAGTGACAACAAGCAACACTGGGTTTGTACCCTGGTGCCCTTACTCAGAAGACAGCAGCCAGCAAATGTAGAATTTCCGTAAAAGTTTTGCTAAAGACCCAGTAGAAATAAAGACAAGACCCATCCCCTCTCCTCTCCAGCTGGAAATAACTACTCTTTCCAGAGCTGCCTCTAGACACCCTTGCACCTCAGTGCCTGTGACATGCATCTGAAAAGGATGGGGTGGAAGAGAGAAGTTCCCTGCAAGGATATGTAAACACAGGACCTGTAGAACAGCATGCTTTGCATGTACCTAGTGACCTGGCACGGTCCTAGGTACATATTGTTTTCCAAGCCTGTGGTTGGAAAGGGCCTTACAGGAAAACTCCACATTGTGGGGTGAACCTGTGACAACAAAGTACCTTGTGATTTTTCAAAATCCTACAACGATGTGCGTTACGGGGCACCCTGCTCAAACACACACAAGTGGTCACTGCAGAGTTTCTTGCTGACTCAAGGGTTTACCCGCAGGACCCAGAAAGCAGCAGGCAACCTGGACAAGTAGTCAGTGTGCTTGGGGAATACAGACAGCACTGGAGCTGGTAGTATTGCCCAGTGCCTGCAATTCCAAATGCTTAACTTTACATATGCTGTTCTGTTTTGGCTGCAGTTACTGTAGAGACACAGTACTAGAAATTAAACACAATTTAGCTGCCTAGTTTCAGTAGCAGTATACAAACTTGCTTTCATAAACAGAGGAGATACAGAAATAAGTCTTACATACGACAGCCCATTATGTCAGATTTACGGTAAGAGCATCAAGACATGCAATAACCAACTGTCAACTTTTGGAATTCAGAGCAAAAAGGGAGAAGACAAAGAGTGCTATGCTCAACTTGGAAAGACAAGATAATGGAACAATAAAAAAGAAATTATTGTGTCATAACTTCGACCTCTACAGAGTTGCCCAGCCACTTACAAGCATTAAAGGGAGACACAAAAATAATGAGAATGTGATAAGCAATATTGCCCCCCAAAAAAAAAAAATCACACTACATTTTATAAAAAATGTGTTTACAACCATAAAAAATAATTGTTACTGTACAAAAGCAATGTATAGTCTTATTCAGAAGATCAGATTAGAAAATACATAATCAGTTGCTATTGGGTGCTCAGGAAGATCTCCTCCTGAGATGGCACAGCAGAGATACATCACCTACTTGCTCCAACCCCAGCTCTGCATAAGTGGAAACAACAGAACCTATTTGAAAAAGTTCTTCTGGGGCTGCAAAACAGCCTTTGCAGCTTATGAAAGTCCCTGCCATAAACCTGGGGTGGCCCCAAAGAGGTCATGGGTCCAAAGGATGAGAGGAAGCCCACAGGACACTTCATATAGTGAAGAGTGATGTTTTATCAAATTCAAACAAAAATTTGCAGCATTTTTATACTCTGCCATTTGAAGAACTCCAAAAGCTATAAAACTTAGCCTAAGGCTTTTGTGAAGAGCTGGCTGATACTCACAACCTATGCAAATCCCCACCGGAGGCACAAGTGGGACTGACTGTCAGAGTACCTCTTCCTTTCCTCTGGCTAGGGGAAGCATCTGCAACAGTCTGGCTCCTAAATCTGGTTGCCTCGGGAAATACCTAAGTTTGGATGGTATGAACATCGTCTTAAAGGAATTGAACTGTGCATTGAGTCTGGCCGAGACGGAGTTCATTTTCCCACTGCAGCATTCCCAGTGCTGTGCTTTGCCCTGGGAGCTAGGGAAGTGTCGGTAACACGCCAGCGTTTTGGCTGCTGCTGAGCAGGGCTGGCACAGCATCAGTGCTGTCTCTGAACATTCCACCCCCTGCATAAAGAGGCTGGGGGCAGGCAAGATGCTGAGAGGGGACACAACCAGGCCAGTTGACCCAAATTAACCAGAGGGCCGTTCCAGCCCCATATGGTGTCAGTTGAGACATAAAAGCTAAGGAAAGGAGGAGGAAGGGGGCGCATTCGTTATTTACAGTGTGCTTGCCTTCCGGAGCAGCCACTCGGTGTGGTGAAGCCCTGCTTCCCAGGAGGTTAGCCGAACATCGCTGCTGACGGGAAGTGGAGAATAAGCCGTGTTATTTCCCATTTCGCCTGTGCGCGTGCAACCTTCCGCATTTGCTTTGGTGAAGTGCCTGATCTCAGCCTGCGAAGTCGTTTGCCGTCTTATTCTCTCTCCCCTTCACAGCTGATAGAGTGGCTTGGTGGGCACCAGGCATCCAACCAAGGGCAACCCACCACAAACTAAGTTTCAGCCACAGAGAAAAACATGCTGGTTTACATCTTAAAGGCCTGAACTTCACGGAACAGTGTAAGCGCAAAAGGATTTGGACACAGATGCCTTAGGTGGGGAGAAGAGTACAGTACACACACTATTTTCGTAAATCAAGAATCGAATACATTTTGAACACAATGTTTCTTGTTGCCACTACAGGAAAAAGTCTAATTACAGAAAAAGCTCAATAGAAATACCTTGTATGAGAAGGAGTTCATACATTCAGGAAAACAGAAAATCAAACACTTCAGTGTTTTTGTCTTTGTAATTTTTTTTCCAACAAACTTTTGGGAAGAGCCATCAGCAATTCTTTGATTCATTCAGCACTGTTGGCAATCTCACCCAGTATATTCAATAATATTTACGCTAAAGGAAAGCTATATAAATAAAGTGACAATTATGTTTGCTTGTCAATTTTTATTGGTTTGGTAATAGAAGTACTTCTAATAGTCTGTTTTCCATTTTTGGTTTGTCTCTATTGCTTCAGTATGTGATTTTATGGTTTCCATTAATGAATCAAAATAAAAGTTAAGCAATATTATAAATGTAGCCAGCAACCATCTGCTTTGCCTTAATTACAAAAAATCTTCCGTGCATCTGTGTGAGCCTCTTTTGAATACCAATATTCTCATTTCTCTGTGAAAGAAAACCACTACAGAAAAACAGGTCAGAAAAGGGAAATCTGTCCAACAATAATACAAGGCATGGATCTAGTCCTTTTCCTCATGATAGAAGTTGCAATAAAACAAGAAACCGTACTAAAAACGCGGATTAGTGCTTCAGTGAAACCACAAAGCACGTTTTACACACTGTCACATTCAAATTAATTTCACTACATCTCCTCAAATTACAAGTTGCAGGTTGGCAACTATATATATATATGTGTGTGTATATATATATGTGACTATTTGTGACTCAGTCAAGCTGAATACAAACCCTCTTGCTCACTGAAGACATCTACATTCAGGTATTTTGCAAACACTGAATTTTCTCTCTAGATGTCTGTAATTATAATCATCATTCATAAGTATTTAGCTGCATTGCTATAAAATTGATTTTCCCAAGCCAGGCCAACAAAAATAAGTGAGATAAAAGGATATTTTTTAATATTCAACTATTTATTAAGCAAATCAACCAAAGCAAAAATTTCTAGCATGCAAAAACCTCAGATTTTAAAAAGCAATTTTCCCAAAGGAGAGGAGTCTTTACAAGAGCACAAAGCAAACAGGGAGAAAATCACAGCTACAACACTGTATTTCACACATTGAAGCACTTTGGAACACAGAGGTCATATGTATTCGGACACTATTTAACGCAGCAGACAAGCCTATTCAACCCACACTTCAGGTCACCACTCAGGACACCACCACAGTTTGTATCAATTCCAAGGAACTAATAAGCCTTGAACAATAAAAGGCATGTGAATAAAATAACACACGGGAGAAGATTGCACAGTACATAACGTTAGAGAATAAGAGAAGATGGCAGTGCAAAAAAGTAAACAGAATATGGAAAACATCTGGATTCTCTATGCTGCCTAGAGTATGGACATGAGAGCCAGCACAACTATATCCTTATCTAGGTGCCAAAACAGGCATCCGAAGGCAACCTAAGCAAAATGTGTATTTTCATGATCCAAAACATCCACAACAGTTTTAACCTGCAAAAACATACACCCATAGGTCCACCATATCCTTAATACAATTCTTCCCATAATTATTAACTAATTAAAACAGTCTACATAGAATGACCAGAAAGAAATTTTGAAGCCCTCCACTGGAAACGTAATGGAAGGGCAACAAAACAAAACAAAGAGAAACATTGAAGGAAAGAAGTACCTACCAGTTAGAAGATACAGTAAAATGTTTATGCCATATTTATGTTAGCTAGTTTAGGGCTACATCATGAAAGACTTTCAAACAAGGACAAGAAAAGGTTAGATTGCTGTTTGAAAGGAAGCCCACAAAGTGACAGACCCTCAGCTCTTCTGTTCAAATGATACTTTGGCATCACTATTCCAGATGAACAGAAGAGAGTAAATTTGGAACTGTTTACATTAGAAACAGCGACAGAGTCAAAACTAGACCAAAGGATGCAAAAGGCTTTTTTGCCTGAATGGATAAATGGACTTGCACCTCAGGGAAGTCAGCAAGATCTAGAAACAGCCGCAACATGCTAAATAGTTGCCGATGATATTCACGGAATGAGGAAGGGGAAGAGGAGGAGGCTCAGCCTCAATTTTAACCACACAAAGTTCAGTGTAATAACTGAACATGTTTAGAAGACCCAAGGTACCTTCTCAAGGCAATGACAAAGTAGTAGTTTATGCAGACAACATTACCAAGGAGCAGGACGAAACAGCAGAAGGCCAAAATACCACCTTGAAAAACACTGACAGAATGGGAAGAGTAGAATTGCCTACTGTCAGGAGATTAATTCTTTAAAACTCTCTATGGTGGGATCCTGAAGGTCATGTCCAACTCCCAATTAGACAGCAAAGGGTCATTCAGAAGTCAACAATAATTTCACGGAAGTCATAAAGAAAGAGCATTGTGGACAGGCCCCAAACTGTAAACCTTCCTAAAATCTTGGTGTGTCAGACTCCAGAAATCTAGAGCTGTTTGAGACTTCTGACTGAACCACATAGGCAGTCCATTAAAGGTAGCAAAACATACCTGTTACTAAGAGCTTTTCAGAATGCAAAAATTCTGCCCATATTTTTCCATTCTATCTCCCTTTGGTAAGGTCTTTTAAACTTTTACTTAAATACTGGTTTTATGAAAGTGTGTTCCCCCTACCCCTGCATAGCACTGCTAATCTTGAAGGGCAAGAAAGCCTATTTTAAATGCATTGAAGTGCACTAGCATGAGACAATAACGAGTCCTTACTGCATTGTAATTTAGAAACGTGCACTTAAATTAACTATAACATCTGCTGTCAAAAAGTCTACCCAGACAGGAATATCTACAACAAAAGACTGATTAGCAAATTAGTTTTTGACAAAACTGTCCTAATGGGCACTCCAGGCATCACTGTTCCAGGACCTAAGGAGGAGTCAGGAGCCAAAAGCCTCAGTGTTTTGCTCCTTTGCTTCATAGTCTCTTTCCCTTCCTAACTGGGCAAGAATTATTCTGCTCTCTGAGGAAACTGGCTCACTATGAGCTCAGAAAGCTGATCCAAAAGAAGCAGATGTTACCGACACATGGGGAGGACTCTCAGAGGTGTATCTGCTGAGCATCTCTCCAACCAGATGCACCTGCGGGGAAACAGTTCAGCATTTTGTATGAACTTTTGAAAGTAACCTGCCCTTTTTTAAATCATCTGGAGTATCAGCTCACTAAATAGAGAGAACAAACTGAGACCTTGCTTCCAGAGGGAAGAAGTGGGATAAAAATCTACTCTAAGTAAAGCAGGACAGATGAAAGAAGGATTAAGTTATTTGAAAACTTTTTTTTTCCCTAAGCAGCTCCCCAGGATTCTCAGAAGTTACTTTCAAGGCCCAAAGCTGAGGCTATCACACTGCTGGGTTTTTTTCCTTCTTGTGAAGTGGTAAATCCCCACCAAGAGCTACTCCACCAAGAGGAGGACTGTATGGAAAAACTCCAGCCTAGCTCCACATAGCTCAGCCACTTTTTCCCAGCCAGCCATTTTCGGACCGTGCAGAGTCAACCCTACTGAGTACCACAAGGCTGAGTACTAAAGCAAATGGAATGGCCTCTGAGTATTGCCTGTCAGGTGGTTTAGACTTAGACAGACTGACAGCAAGTCACAAGAACTCCAGCAGAGAATATGGAGGAAAGGTAGGAGTTGTTTTTGCAGACATCTTACAGAAGCATCTTCTTTCTGTAGATCACTGCTGTGATCTGCCAGTAGATGACCACTAATGGCAAATGACAAAGAACAAGTCAAAAAAGCCACAACAAAACAAAACAAAACAAACAAACATAATTAAAAAAAATTTAAAAATACTTCCAGAAAGAAAGAAATGTGAAAACAAAGTAGCTTGGTCTGAGGCCTTCCACAGCACAGCAACAGCAGAAAGATTTCCCTCAGGCTGCACAAGCATTTCACTGGTACCAAACTCACCAGTCCAACCCAAACACTAAGCCATTTGTTCCTAATTCCGTAGCTAATGACTACTGGTGCTGGCAGATGACCTGCCAGCATTATATTGCTGGATTACATCCCACTGCTCAAAGTTCAATGATGCACAAAGGTTACTGCTGGATTTGCAAGGTTAATTTTCTGAACTGTACTTACATCACTGATAGATCTAATTTCCTTAATAAAAAGAGAGATATTTTTCCAGTAATAGTGTAAGTCATAATTTGGGAAGTTGATCAATACTAATTGGGCATGACCTGGCATACTTACTGCAGTGGAAAAAAGGGAAAACAAACAAATGAAAAGGAGCAACTGCTCCAAATACTATTAAAGACTGTTCAGAAAAAAGCCTGAAAGGTAAATGGGGTGATGAGAGGGAGTTAATGAATTCTAATCTTCTGGCTGGAAGAAGTAAAAAACCAAAGGCAGCTACAGAAATAGAACAAGCACTCAGGACTCCCAGCTTCCAGAATTACAGGCTAATAGCATGACCACAGCTAGCCAGAGGGTACAATTAAAACTAGTAGGCTACCACTGAAAAGATGAGTTCTTAATTTAGTCTCCAGTCTTTTTAATATCCCCATAGAAGTTAAAAAACCCACCAAAACAAAACAAACAAAACCAAAACAAACAAAAAATCAAACAAAACCACTTTTCTAGATTGTGTTTTCTTTACAAAATTCTGGTACCACAAGATGCAGTACAGCCTATTCCCTGATCAGCTACAGTGCAGAATGGGATTCTGTGGTGTGTTAACCCCTCCGTGCCCCGTTTACCTTGGGAATCCTCGCGCATACAAGCAGCATTCTGTTAAATCAGGATTCCCTTCTGATGAAGCAAAGGTGAAAGCAGAGCAGTGATTGAACAGAGCTTCTTCAGGAACTGAACAGAGCTGTTCCTCCTACTCAGGTCACCAGATAAGAGGAAAAACTGTCTGAAGAATACCAAGCTCCATATTCAGCCTTCAGAAGAGAAGGCTCTGGAGTGACCGAACTGCAGCCTTCCAGTACCTGAGGGGGCTACAAGAGAGCTGGAAAGGAACTGTTTACAAAGGCATGGAATGACAGGACAAGACAGAAGGGCTTCAAACAGAGTAAGTTTAACTTGGATATTAAGAAGACATTGTTCCCTGTGAGGGTGGGGAGGCCCTGGCACAGGTTGCCCAGAGAAGCTGTGGCTGCCCCATCCCTGGAAGTGTCCAAGGCCAGGTTGGACCGGGCTTGGAGCAACCTGGGCTAGTGGGAAGTGTCCCTGCCCATGACAGGGTGTTGGAAGGAGATGATCTTTAAGGTTTCTTCTAACCCAAACCATTCTGTGATTTTATGTTTTGCTGCAATAAATTCTCCCAAGAATTGACTACACAGTTATTGTGATACTTGATCCGTGGTCTTCAACAGTTTTATTTCAGTCTCGGTGGAAACTCAACTATTAAATTTTGGCTTCAAGTAGCAAAGGACCTTAAAACCATATCCTATGTAAAAAATATTACTCTCTGGAAAAATATATATGGAACAGAATCATTAGTGTTGACTTCAAACCTATAGATGAAGGTCAACAGATTTCACACTGTGAACATTTATCCACTGACACTGACTCAGGACAAAGTCACACTGTTGAAACATAATGAATGCTTATGACCTAAATCACTCCTACCCTTCCCTTAGGAGAAGTCACTTTGTTGTGACCCACCTTGACTGCTTTTCCAGGGAAAAGATCCAGCACTTCCACCACTTAATAATTCTTTCTGCTTATTTACATTCCTATCACTGAAATAAGATGGAAAATGCTTATTAAGTCACAGGTGGGGGACACAGTAACAGACTGGAACTGTGTCCCCTATTCACAAAAAGGATAGATTCTTTTTCACAACTGGAACAAAGCTTAGCTTTTTATCCTTTGCTGCTTTGCCACTTGCCATTTTCCTAACTTCTAGGCTTTTCCCTTTTTTGTCTCACACTGAATGGTTGTGTCTGCACTTTGTTGTCTCAACATGGCCTGTGCCTACACAAAAATCACTTCAGCACCTTCAAGAACCACCCCAAATTCATTTTACTCAGGAAAGGTCATATCAGAGCATCTCTAATGAAAGGCGTAGTTTGATCTAGCATTTCATTTGGTTCCAAGAATTCTTGGATGCCCGATGTAACTTCTTCAAAAGCCCAAATTCTCTGGGGAACACTGGACATTTGTTATGTGTTACCAGTGTCCAGAACATCACCTTCATCTCTGCCTGGCAGCCTCTGCTGCTGCTGCTACATAAATAAGATCTCCCCCTTCCTGGCTTGCTAGGGAGTTCTCCAGAGAGATTAAAAGGCCAACCAATGACCCTTCTGGAAGCCAGTACTTTGAACTTTTGAACCAGCAGACCAACTAAAGTCAATTCAGTACTTCTTGTCATCATAGACCAAAAACAGTTTTCCTCCATTAGATTGTTTTCAAAAAACACAGGAAGTCTTGTTTCACATACTGTTTCTCCCCCTCTCTTGAAAAAATATTTAGGATCTGTTGTTTTAGCATACAATAAAAGTAAGGTTGTTCACCTTCAGACCTGACTGCCACCATCCTTGGCATGGGTTTCCTTACACCTTGTTAATAGGTACTTTTAACCTTACATAAAGACTTTGATGGGAGTCCAGCATGCTAAAATTAGTTAGTACAAAATCAGAACTATCGTTCAGTAGGTGGTAAGAAATCGTTTCTCCGTGACCCTGGAGGCACAGGCACCTGCAGCATCATATCAGAGTCTGCTCACACAAGAGGTGATTAGGGGGGAAAAAGTGAAATCTAGACTCAAACCACCTGCAGATCCCAGAGATCCCGCAGATCTTTTCCACTGAGCAGAGACACTGGCTCCAATTCTCTGCATGCCTTCCGTCCTAACAAATAACCCTGAAAAAAAGCAAAGCCATGGCTGACAGAAATACAACAAAGCTGTTCCTTAAGGACACTGAAATGCTGAAGCATGAAATCTGAACGTCACCTTTTAGGAATAGTCATGAATGAAAAACAGTATGCTTACTGCAAAGTGGCCATTATCCGGTACAAGACCCAGATGCATGAGTTTCAGTCTCCCACATCCTAGGCACATGCAATAATACATTTTTTAACAAAAATTTTCTCACTGGTTCTATCCAGCAAACTACTTAGGATATGAATCTCTGTGCATACAAACTCTCTTGCTTTCCATTTGGAAGACAGTATTCCCAGGATACATGCTGAGATGGAAATACCATTGCACAGACACATCTTCTAAGGAAAGGGAGAAAAAATGAAGTAGAGCTTGTAGGTATTATTGGAGGGAATGGATTAGCTGGGCAAAGAATAAGGTTTCAAATATATAGTCTCCCTGGAGCTTTAAGTTCAAACTGAAGCCAACACAATACAATCTTTCATCTTAAAAGTGAAGCAACTGCATCTCCTGCTGTTTGCCAGTGTGGAATTTCCACCAAGTGAAGCCTGTTCCATTCCCTGTGGACGTTAAAGGACTTTAGTCCAGTGTCTACAAGATACACATGCTCAGCTCGTTTCCTGCCTCTGTTGAGAAGTCTTTCCAGCACAGAAAAGACAAGCGATTTGTGCACAAGTAAAGGGATATTTTCCCCATCCCACAAGACTACTGTAAGTCAGGCTGTCAGGCCTGCGCAGGGAAGCCTGCTGTGTTACCATCCGTGGCATGTGAAAAGAGAAGCATTTGTCATCAGTAATATTCACCTGCTACTCTCTGGAACTACCATGGAATTCACTTAAAATAGAACTAAGGACGTTAAATTCTGCTGTGTGCCAGCTTCATTATTCAGTACACTACTAAGCATTCTGCACCAGGAGAAGTTCCTAGATTGATTTAAGATACAGCCACAGCTAGTAATCAAGTTATGAGAGTGTAAAACATGGGAGAATGACAGCAATGCCTGCACTGAGAGGAAAAATAATTACAAGCTCAAGGCCAAACTAAGGTGGAAAGTGCTGTTTTAAGTTCATCCACGTGAACATCCAACTAGCCTTGAGGCACAGAGTTGCTTAACTCTCAAAACTGCCCTCAAAAGACTCCTCATCAAGGTGAAAGAAATCTTAATTACCAACATTTACCTTTCATTACGTGCACATATTATATTCTTCTTTCTAAAAGTTATCTGGAATTCCCTTTATCATTAAGCAGCCCTAAGAGCTCTTAAATCAAGAAGTAAGTACTGTTGTAGGAGAGCAACCAAACTCAAAATTCTACAGGAGAGAAATACACTTTCTTTATTCATATGTCTTCTAAAAACAAAAAACCAATTACAGTTCTGTTCTCAAGTGGTGCACATTTAAAAGGAAAATATCCATGAGCAGACAAAACCAAATGTTTTGAGTTACCTCCCTCATTTTTTATCCTCAGTCTTTCCCTTTTATCCCTGAAGTATAAAACCCTTATGGATGAGTAATTTCCTAGTAATCACAGATAAGAGCAAAAGATTCTATTTGATGAGCAGGAAATAAAAGCCATGTTTGATTTTCCCTAAAAGCCAACTGGATGCTTTGGAATAATCCTAGAATGACTATGATTTTACTGTACCACAGTGAAGCTGAATTTCAGGGTTAGAGCGGTAAAATTAAGACATCAACTCTGGATTATCAGGTAAGGAACTCTGATTTGAAACACATTTCTTTCAAGAAATATTCGTCTGCATTTCATAATGTCTTATCAAAGTACAAATATATTGTGAGAAGTCATACATCCCAAATCTAAGCTGCATGAAACAAATGCCACAATTCACACAGCAGCTTTTCCTTACTCCCTGCCAATAAATCAACATGTGGCTGAGGTACAATTGAAAACTTACTATATATTTTATAAACTTATTATCTAGAAGAAAACCTACATCCTGGTGTGTTGAAGAAGAAATTTCTCTCAGAGGGAGATTTTTTTCAGCTGATGTTTTATCCTAACCATTTGCATGACTGAGTTACAGCCAATGTTGCTATACACATCTCCATATCATACCCAATGAAAATGGACAATTTCAGCTTTTCAAAAGTCCTCAGGAAAGGTCAGGCTTACAACTGATAGCACACAAACACTGTCATTATCTCTCTCCTGTGATACTTAGTTCTCATTAGATCCAATCACAGCAAACAGAGATGGAATTTAATTCCCTACTTTTTCCATTCACAGGACTTGACCAGCATTTCAAGGGAACTTCTGGGAGGTGAAAGACAAGGAACATGCATATTCAATCCTTATGAAAAAAGTGGCAAGATAAAGGAGGAGAAGGTGGAAGGCAGAAGGAAGTTTGCATCTCAAACATCAGCCTATGGGGAGGAGAATAATGCAAGGAGCCCACCTTTTATGTTTCCTTCTAAGTTGGTTGACGCAACGAGTCATTTAGCAGACAGAGGAGGAATGCAGTCTGGAGCTTCCACAAAGTCTCATCAGCCTACAAATCCTTGCAGGAAGGTCTGAGAAAACTGGTATCTCAACTAGAGCTGCTGCTTCTTCGGGGAATCTGTCAGAAGAATGCGGTTAGCTAATTCAGCAGCAGTTTAAGAAGGTGGAAGAGAAAAGATGTCCTAACATGCAAGCAGTAGCATCAAGCTAAGACTATCCCTCCTGGTGTGATGACACTAGTTTAGGCAGCTCCGGCCAAGTAAAACCAGTAGCAAACAAAAAATATTCAAAACTAAAGCACTATTCTCAGTGGGCCTGAAAACCATACGGGTTGGCAGTGTGTACCAGTGGCAGCATGCCCAAGCAGTGAGCGACAGGGTTATGGCCTCAGTCCCCGAGTGCTTGCCAGCATCTGGCAGCAGATGCTGAGGGAACACATGCTTCTCATTACACCAGCAGCCAGAGGATACATCAGATGGCATCCTGCTCCCAGAACTATCAAGCTTGAACACAAAGCACTTATGATCGAGGCTGCCACGGCATTTAAGTACAGCACCTTTTCCTAACACCTCTCTTTAGCTGCTGTACTTAAATGCATTTCAACCGATTGCAGACTGCAGCAGCATTTGAAACATCATCTCTTTTTTGTCACACCCCTTACTATATATTTTTTTCCTACACATTTAAGAACAGGATTATGAATATTTGATAAAATGCAGAACACTCAGCTTCAGAGTACCAAATACACAGCTGTTCCTCTGACATTCTTTTGTGACTGATTTCATTGAGAAATTGAAATGATTTGGTAGAATTAATTCTAGGACTTGGGCATAAGAAAATAAGCTCATAACAGCTGAGCAAAGGAGTTGCCTTCTTAGCTACCTCTATCACTACCTTCAGCAGCCAGCATTCCCAGGAACACTGCTGGAAGGTGCACTGCTGTTTGGCACAGATATAGAGAATCAGATTTGAAGAGGCACAGAGATGCAGATGCCTAAGCACCTGACCCCCACACACAGACAGGCTACAAATCTATATCCAAGAAAATGGGAAATACTACAACTACACACAGGGGACAAGTCACAGTTAACAAGAGCTCCAATTCTGCAGAGACGTGCAGTGATCAAAGCCTTGACTTGGTTCTACACCCTACAGCTTAGATGTATCTCTGCAGTTGACTGAAAAGAATAAAGTAACTGTAAAGATGCATTTTATACCATTTTAGTTTACAAGAACACTATGGTTGCACAGGGTACATTTGATTAACAGTTTTCAGGCATCTGACGAAAAGATACTAGTGTATTGAGCACTAGTGCCTTTTTAATTCCCGTTTTCATTTTATCAATCAAAGGAGAAAGAGGCAGAACAAGTATTATATCGAACAATGTCTGTACATGAAAAGCACATTAACAGGTACATAAACAGTGTGAGACTGGTACTGCACAAAAGAATCTCTGCTAAAATTAGAGCTGCAAAACAGCAACATAGAATTGGTTATAAGTAGCCAAAGGAGGGAATACAAAAGCACAGACAACCCACTCCAGCTCCTATTTCAGGATGTACCTGCACCAAGAAGACTTGGTTTGACTACTATTTTAAAAACTGGAAGAATATAGAGGTTGTATACTCTGCCTGGCCATTCCTGCTTGTACTTCACTATCTCTACCATGCATAGTTGTTCTGAACACCTCTAATTCTCCCTGCCTGGGCTCACCTTTCCTGAGACAAGAGTAACACAACCTCCCTAATTTACCACTGCCTTCTTGGGCCTGCATTCCAGGAAATGTAATCCTTTTAGGATTTCAACTCACTGGAGTGAGAGGAAGGGTGCATTTTTCATGTGATAAAGACTTACAGTACTACACTTTAATGAATTTAACCCAATTCACATACTTCAACATGTCCAAACTGTCGACGCAGTAGAGCAAAAATATTCTACATCCTTTTTCAGATTGGGGGGAAAATATTTTTGGTCAAAAGAAGTACATGGCAACATCATCCCCGTGAGAAAGTCTCTGCTTCGTGGCTACTCCCTTTCCTGTTAGAACTCATTCCTACCAGGCACTAAGTAGGACTCTGTGCTAGGGAAACACAGTAGGAGGAGAATGTAAACGGGGGAGGTAGGAAAGCAGTGAAAAACAGACATGAAACTTGACCAGACACTCAGTTACTCAAGCACAAACTCCTAGTGGATAATGACTTTTTCCCCTTGTAATTACTGCTTGGCAACTGTCAGTCAGTCAGTATAGGTTCCCTCGCTTAGTAGGTGCTGTTTTAGTTTTCAGTAGTGTTACTTTAAAAGCCAATATATACAATATACATAATTTTCCTGTATATATACAGGAAAACAACTGTTTCTTCAATATAGTCTATTTCCCTCAAGACATTAATTTTGCATTAGTTACACCATAATTCTTTACTCCTTTACCGCAGGTACACTAATAACCATCATTTTACACATTCCACAGTCCTTGTCAATTAATAGCCAATACCTTCCTTATATTAAATTATCTGGACAAGAAGAGAATCCAAAGAGCTCTATGCAGCAATGAACTGGAAGAGCAAGCCTCAGGAAACTACTGGAATAGCCTACAGCCCTCAGAGTTTGCTGTAACTTCAGCCACATCTGAAGATTTAAGCTGAAAGTAAAGCATATTTAAATCTCTTTAGCTGCCTCCCTGACTATTCAGGGACTATCTGGCCTCAGATCTCATCTGTTTACCGAGCTTAAAAAAAGTACACAGAGGTAAAGCTCCTCAAAGTCCATATTGATCCCCTGCTTTCATGTGTCTCTGTTCTGAAAGCTGTACTTTTCTGGCTGTGATCTACCAGCTAATTTTAGAACTGTTATCATGTATGTCACAAAGATAAGAAAGTTTCTAAAGGAGCATTGTTATTGAGTTATTGAGCACAACAGTTAATAACTGTTTGCTGTCAGGCTCTTTCAGTCACTTATTTTACCAGAGCTGCTTTGCATTCCACACCTTCCTGCATGCTAATTTGGAACATAAATTATTTTTAAGCTGTATCTCATTACTACACAAAATAAGCAGTTCACTCCTCTATCACAATTACTTGAGTTCATCCTCCCCTTCTATTATCTTCAGGGACAAACCGACAGAGAACTTATATTTTGCTGGCTTTTATTGTGCCAGCAGTACAATAAGCAAACCAAGAATGGGTCTTCGAAGGGTACTGAGGAACTGCAAGTTTTATAGAGCTCTTGCCTATTTCTTCTGGACTCCTTGAAAAAATCTCAACACCCTTGTTTTAACAAATAACTCAGTCACTTTACTCAAGAGCAGTAATTCTCCAACAAATTTTGATTAACAGCAATTTGAGTTATGCCATATGTGCTTTAAATGCTAGGGAAGTTACATAAAACATAAGATGTTGTTTGCATTATAGATACCCCCAAAAAAACTACAATGATATCTGAGGATACATTTTTCCCTGATGTTCAGGAAATGTACTGTGGATGTTTCTACAGGTCTTTTTCAGTTAAGGAATATTTTTAGAAAACTATAGGTTTGATTTGGTAGTTACTTGCAAAAAACAGGTTACCGGTGAAAGCGTCTTTCAGGGAAAACCAAGAAAAGCATCAAGACCTCATCAGGACAGACAACCTCTCCCCTGGACACAGATTTGGGAGTGAGAGTAGAGCTGGATCCCAGACTGCTGGGCAGCAGCACCTACCACAGCACCCTATGGCAGCTACAGAGGAGCATCGCAGCTCCCCGCAGTGCCAGCAGCTGGGCATTTGGATACTGCCGATGGTGTGTTCCTGGCAACACACTCCATATCTCTGAGGGTGGAGGACACCTGACACTACACAGATGCCAGAAGGGGAGTTGCCTTTTTCTCCCATGGTAAGTGGGGCTGCCCTGGGCCCCCAGACCAGGGTCCCAATTCAGCAAAGCACTGCAACAAAGCATTTAAGTTCAAGAGGGTTACTTGCTTCCATAAAATTTCGTATTAATAATTTAGAAGAGGAAAGATGCTAGAAATCGTGACAGCTCCCTCTCTAAATTACAAGGCATGCAATGTCTATCCTTTGGTAAAAATAATAGTATCTTGAAATATTTATTGAAAATCAAAGGAAACCACACAAGCCAAATTGATTCCTTTAGCTTCTGGAAGGCCTAATATACATTGCCACGCCACATCTGCAAGACATGGGTTTTTTTCGGATGTCATGTAGTAGTGTGGGAAATAAATAGGGTGGTTTTATTACAGGCAGGAGCTTACATGGCTGCCTCGTGTTGAATACCAAGAGGCTGTTTTGTTTGGGGAGTTGGGGACCCTTTTGTGGTCCAGGGCTGCTGGTCCACTTGCAGCTACCCGTTGTAACCTCTTGTAACTTATTGTTTGCTGACAGCTACATTGCTGTTGTTTCCATTTACATCACTGTTACAGGCGTGTCGGAAAGCCTGTAAGACAGTGAGAGCAGTCTGTGCTCACCGCCAGGGAACCATGCGGCCGGGGGCAGGGAAACAACCTGATAGTCGTTTGAGACAACCAATGGACTGCACCAGAGATCAAAGGAAGGTGCAGGCCAGCCCTGAGGGATCCAGTGAAATCCAAGAAAAGGACTATATCACCTTTTAAGGAAGAAAAAGAAGTGGGGGCTTGACATAGAAGGAGTGAGGGGGTGGCTATGTAAATCCAAGGACCTTAAAAGGGCTCATCCCTCCCAATTCTCGGTGTGCTCTCGGACCCCGGAACGAGCCCAGCGCACCCAGCGCACTGAAAATAAAAGTTCTTTGTTTCACTTTATTTGGCCCTCTCCGAAATTTTAATTAGAGATATTTCTCGCAAGTATATGATGAAGATATAGAAGAATCAGGCATACCTCTAAAAAGTAACACATCCAGTGGGCATTTTTATCTGTATATCTGCCATAAATCTGGAGACTGGTTATGGGTCTTTCACCAGTAAGCTCAGAAGAAGGAAAAAAATACGGTTTAGGCTTTTTTTTTTTCTGTATTGGACATTACTGAACTTTGCTCTCATTTGAAGACATGTTACTTTCTACTTTTACTTAAATTTAAAACTGAACACAGACACATTTATTTGCAATCTACCTCCTTTCAACTAGAAAAAAATCCCAATAGTTTAAAGCTGGAAGAAACAAGGTCAAGTGCAAAAAAACCCAACAAGTATGATCATTTACAAATATATATGACACCATCATAGTATTGAAGGTGCCCATAGTAGTACAACTCCCACAGCAGTTTCACAAAGACTATTATCCTCAACACAGACCCTCGTCTGGATGATCAAGAGCCAAAGCTTCATGAAGTCAGCATGAATCTTATTGGTGCATTACAGTGCATATTAAAAATTTTCATTTTATGCATGCCGCTAGTTAAGAAGCTAAAACACAACATTTTCATTCTGGGATTCAGTCACCTTAGTTTGCTTTCATGAATTTCACAATTTGTGGAATGCTTGTACTCCCCAGTTGGAAGAGCCACTGCTGTGTAAATACTTGAGACAGCAAACATAGCTAGAGAAACAATTACAAGCCTCTCCATTTCTGTTTCTCCCCATTTACAAAATATTTGATCCGTTCTTCATAAAGAAATTTAATTTTATGGGTTCTTTTAAAACTCTTGAATATGTACTTCGATTTTCTTCCCAATCGTCATCACTTGCACATACAAGGTTTATAAATTGAAAGAAAACCATAAAGTAAAAGCACTCCCTTTACTCCTGTCTGAAGATGATCAGTAGAGTTGTGAGTTAAACAGCATGCTATAAGTAGGGCTCGCCTGTCTTTGTTTAAATACTTTTTACTTAGATGCTCACAACTGACAGGCATTCTTGTACTTTATCAGTCTCAACTTTTATGTGGCTTCACTGGCTTCTTCACAGACAGAAGAGAAGAGGAAAATAATTCTTCTTACTTAGAGGCAGGTGACACCAGCTGCTACTTGCATGCTAACTTATTCCTTCTTTTTCTGGAAAAATCTGGTATTCATGTGTAAAAGCAGTTGCCACCTAGACCTTCCACTTACCACGCAGACACTTAGTATTCAGTTCTTACCTTCCCTGTAGTCTGTTCCAGCCTTTTTTGTCTCCTTAATTTTGCAGGCCCTCATCTTCCACCATCCACATTTTCAAGAGCAGGCTGTTTCCCAGGGGATCAAGGGAAACGTCTTGAACCCAGGCCAGGACAGCAAGGCTAAACTACTTGCAATATTTGTCACATACTTCATCATTTGCCCTTCACAGAAAGGAGGTTGAGCTAATTAAAGAGTGATAGTCAGGTGGAGAATAACAGCCCCATAAGCCTACCAAAGAAGGCTAGCACTCCCTTTTCCATGCTTTTCCTCAGTAACCCTCTGGATAAAAGAAAACTGGCCATTGCAGTAAGCTCTGAAATATCCTCCCTGATTCAAGGACAAGGATCCTGTCACACAGGGTGGGCTCGTGGGGCTGGGGGGATTGGAAACCCAAACACCAAAATATCTAAGCTAATCACATATGAATGATTCCCATTTTATATTTAATTGGCCATTTCACCTGAGGGAAGAACTGATTCCTGGAAAACATGGGACAAGCTAGGTTGTGGGAAATATCTCTAATTAAAATTTTGGAGATGGCCAAATAAAGTGCAACAAAGAACTTTTATTTTCAGCACACACTGAGTGCACTGGGCTCCTGCCAGGGACCGAGAGCACACCCAGAAATGGGAGGGACGAGAGTTTTCAAGGTCCTTGGATTTACATGACCACTCGCCCTTACCAGGGCTTCACTTGCTCTGCGTTAAACTGTCCGAAGCATTTATAGGTAAGAAACCGCATCATTCTGAGCCTCAGGTGAAAGAGCAGTTAGTCTCTGAATCCATGCTATCCAATTTTTGACTCTATAAAGTTTACATTTTCACAGCACACATAAGGGTTTAAAACTAAAAATCAAAACTTTCAAATGGACACCATGAGCACAAAAAAAATAGAGCTCTTTAGGTTACCAAAAGTTCCAAGAACAGGTGAAAACAATATTTTAGGAGTTGCCAACCATTAAGTGCAGAACTGAATAATTGCAAATAGGTGGGAAAAGGAAGAAAGTATTCATATGTATTCCAGGTGAGAGAAGAGTGAAAGAGCCAGTGCCTTCAGACAAGGGCAAGGAAGGAATACTTATCACTGTCATCTAATTAGGTCTCAGGGGAAATCAGTAATAAATTCCATATAACAGTGCAAGTTGGCGGCACACAGAAGTGATTTTGTAGGATGATGGAAAATCAGAGTATTTGTACTTCCCACCGGAGACGTATTTGTTTACTAAAAGGCCACGTATTTGAGCAGAGTTTTTTTCTTTTCTACTGTGTGATTATACCTCACTGGGAAACTGCTGTGCATTTGCAGATTGATGGCCACAGAGTTTCTGTGTTCTGAGCAGCTAAGCCTCACTCAAACATTGCTGGACCCTGTATCTACAGTGTACTTCTACTTTAAATATACAATATTCTTCTTGGAGACCAGACAAAACGTTTTCACATCTCTGTTGAATATGGCAATCTCTTAACTATGACTAAAGCCTGCTCATCAATATTTTTGTCAAGCCAGGACAACATAACTTTCTTTCTGTGGCACATTCATAGAGCTGTTTCTTCTTCTTCCAGGTGCTTCTCTATTGCAGAATTATACCTTTACTGTGACGCTAAAATGACCTGTTATAGGGGTTTATGTGTTTAAAGAGTTTACAGTGACCTTGCTCCTCTCTTGTTTTGCTGGAGAAGGAACAAGGTGATCACAAAGAAGCCTTTGCCTACAAGGTACTGACTTTTCTGCATTTTCTGAAACTAGAAGAAACATTAATCTACATGGTCTGAGAACTCATCCCCCAGTGACTTGATAGTACAGTGCCTCAGTGCATTATATTACATTATACAAATACAAGGTAATGCACTATGCAATCAGACTCACCTAGACATTCCTTAAATGTAAAAGCAGCGTTACAAATTTATATATTTTCAGCATAGACAGACTTGGATGAAATGTTCACAATGGTGAAAAGGGCAAGATTGAAAAAGCCAGACATGGTCAAGTGGAAACAAGGAGGGAAAAGGGGATATTAAGGCATGGAAGCAACAGAGAAAAGAAATACCAAACCAGCCCAGAGTATATTAGGTATGATCTCAAACAACCTGTGGCAGCGGGTAGTGGAAGGCCAAGAGGGAGACAGAGAATGTTGAAAGTGAGGTGAGAGGCAAGTGCACTTTGACGGTGGAGACTGCGTGTGAAGGTCCAGTGAGGAAAGGAACTATGAGCTGTCTTTGGAGCACCTCTGAGAAAAACCATCAGAGCTCAGGCAAAATGGAAAGATAGTGCCAGGAGACATCACTTATATCCCAGTTTATTCAGGTGAAAAGATAAGGAAAGTTTATGGGATTTCATTTTGAATTTCTCAGAAAAGGCCCTGCAATGTCAGTGTATTCTCTTGTTGCCATGAACTTGGCATGATCTCTTGCAATGCCTTTGAAGGCTTTGCTGCCTAATCAGTGTGTTGTAGTAAAATAAATGCTCATTTCAGCAGCTTTACATGCAAAAGGAAACTTCAGCCTCGATCCCCCAGAAGGGCAGTGGCACTAGAAAAGGTCACCAGTTTATGCCGTATGATTTGAAGGAGAGATAGACTTGAGTAAAGGTTGGGCACCCAGTCTCTCCCTGCAGAAATTCCCCTTTATAACATGAAGAAATACAGTACCATGACTACAGCACAGGGTTTTCCACTGAGAAATTAGGTATCTGTAATAAAGTACTTCTTTAGGAAACCTTCCTGGGAAATTGTTGGTATATTTAACTCAGTGGAGAAAGTTTTCAGAAGTAGTTCAGCCTTGCAAAAGATATTGCCCCTCAGTGTAAGTAAGGTCAGCAAGAGCCTGAGTAATCCACTATATAACAAACCATCAGCCTTTATAATCCTGACAGCAACGTGGTTCTGCTTTTCTCCTGAGAGAGCAGGGGATGTGCTGGGATTTAACATGCGGTCTGTTTTATTGGTTCCTAGAAGAAAGGATGATAGTGCTGTAACTCCCTTTTGTAGAAATGTTTGAAATGCTCAGTGACTCTGAATGGCTTTGTTAGTCACACTGTCCCTGCAGGGTATGAAAAGGCACATTCTTCCCATTAACAATAGCATTTGTTTTTGAGCTGCTCTGGGTTACAACCTGTCTGTAACCAGCTGAGGAACATTTTTGTCAATCGCCTTTTTGATGTGTTTCCTGCTCACTTTTAACCTTTAACTATTAAATATTTATATTAGAAAATGTTGTGCAATTTTTTTGTGAAATCGAATGAGCTTATAAAATGTAAAACTCCCAAGTAGAAAAAAAAAAAAAGATTATAATTTCAGTTTACCACCACCACTTGTACAAGAAAAATGCTACAGATAATGCAACATGTGTAAGTGCACATTATAAGGAAATCTGCTTATCATATTAGCAATGTGTGCACGCGTGCATGCATATTTTATGTAGATATGTCCCTTCTCACAGTGAGATTATTCCATATTTTAAAATGCAGAGAAAGTACATTTGCGAGTGGATTGCCACTTTTTGATGTAAGTAAATTTACCTGCTCTCAAAGTGCCTTTGTTTTGTTTTGTTTTGTTTTGTTTTGTTTTGTTTTGTTTTGTTTGCAGGGGTGGGAAGAAGGATAACAGCAAATAAATCATTGAGATTCTCCCATAATTTTTATTTATGGCACATTTTGAGATTTTTCCATGGGAGATGTCAAAAAGAAACAGCCCCACATTCCATATTAAAGTTAATGGTTATTTCACAGCAAATCCACTGCCACCAACTTGACTATTCATTCCCAATTATAGAATAGTAAGAACAGTAGGAGGCATAAAATACCCCATAATGTTTTTCAGGTGAGCAAATTTGAATTATCCTGAAACAGACAAACAATGGTAAGTATATATTCACCCCCAACACTGCAAATGTCTTTAAGATGCAGTACTTGTCCAAAGCCTTTTTCTCAACACTTTATCAGTGTGACTCCTTCAGCATTAGTGTCAGGCAGCCTTGGCCCCTCGGCATTCTCAGCAGCATGTCCTCAACAGAGGTGGAACAGTGCATGCCATTTCTCATGCACAGACATGAGAGATTTCATGCGGGATAACATATTTTAGCAGTCAACAAAGCTAAACAGCTTCAGCTTCTTTAAAGTCTTTTTGGAGCCACTATGAGGTTGCCAGAAAGAGAGGTAAATGGACAACAGAAATGCATTCCATGATGGGATTAAACAAACCGTGGGCTGAAACCACTTGTAGTATTAAGAAATTTGGTTCTTGCAAGGCCAGCAGATAGCTTGGGGCAGAAAGTAAATGACAAATTGCAAATGCTGTCTTTGCAGCAGGCACAGGGGGGCGGGATAAGCAGCACTGCTGAGAGTGCTGCTGATGCTGCTGATGCAGGAGTCGGTGCTCAGCAACAGAGCAGCAGAGTGGCTGCAAAGACACACCTCCCTCCATGCAGGAACACAGCCTGCATGTGCAGCAAGAGCTGCTGTGGCAGCACTGGCCAGCCGGCTCACAGAGGGCAAAAACATTGCTTCTTCTCTTACATTCTTCTCTTACATTATTTCTTCTCTTGAATCCAGAATCCAAAACAAATGGATTTTTTCCCATCCAGGCATTTAAAATTCAAGAGTGATCCCAGAACAGTGTATTAGGGAGTACGAAGGAGAGTAGCTATTAAATATCTTTCAGCATAGCAGAAGGTGGTGTGAGCTTCCCTGCGGCACCTGTGTCCCCAGGAGGAGGGATAAAAGGTAACAATGCACCAACAACTAACTTTGATTATAAAGGAGCACATTCAAATTTCACATATTTCAGTATAACCCCTTACTAGCCACTGGGGTACATATTTTTATTGCAGAGCTGTAAAGAGTAATCCTGAGGTTATTTCAGCCCTTTCTTGCTGCAAGTGGGGTAAGCTATCTCAGTTTTGTCTCGATACAGGAGCATTTCTACCTGATTATTTGCTCTTGTGATGTTTTGTCCTTTTGGGCTGTTTTCTCAGAGTTGCACAGCTCTGCCACACACGTGCAGCATTCCTGTCCTGTGTGAGCACAGCCAGAGCAGACACACTGCTAAAGGGAAGCTGACAGAGTTGCAGCCACACATTTAAACTCACCCCTGAGAATGGCAGAGAGAACACAGTAAGTAGCTGTGTAGAGGGTAGGGAACATGCCATACTGAGGTCTTTGTGAGTGACAGACACACAATTAATCAAAAAGTAAAAATGGCAGGTCTTGCATGGAGCAAAAAATCCTTTGATGGAGTCTAGCAGCATACAATATCAATTGATCACCAAGAAACCCCAAAGAACCAGAAGAACAATCATTACATGTGAGCTGCTGAAAATGCCACCACTATAAACTCCACAGCTACAATCATGACTGTGGCCAGCACCCTCCTGAACTATGCTAGAGCAAATGCTCTGTCCACCTATAACCAAAAAATTAGCTGGTATCACCAGTCTATCAAATGTTTTGGTCTATCAAAACTGATGTGTATTTGTCAGGGCAAATAAGCAGTTCTTTTTGATATATTATCCAGTGCTACTGTGTATAGTAAAAGCTGCCACTCAGTCTCCATCAAAAATACTGTAACACTCTCTGTTATGTTGAGGGGAGGTCTTAGCAAAAGAAAGAGAATTCCCCCCATGTGTCATGCACAAAGGGAAGATACCCGTGCATGTATCAAGAGAAAGGAAACATGGCACAAAAGGACATATGGGGACTGGGGACACAGATCCAGAATAAGTAACCAGCTGTCTGACTGAAGTAGATGGCAGTACTCTGCTCAGTGTATGCTGAAAGCACAAAACGAGGTGCGAAGAAAAGGAACACCAGTCTCCCGTTTGCTTCTGGAGCATGAAAGCAACTTAAAGTAGCTGCAATCACACTTCAACAACCACTGACAGGAGCAGCAGAGACCCATCTGCAAGATCCAGCTGACCTCCAAACGGCTGCCTGGAACAGAAGAGAGAAGCACCCACTAGTCGCACATCAAGAAATCCTGCATTTTGTAATCCAGGCAAGAAACTGAAAACTACTTTGGTGGGAAGAAGAGGCTGAGGAGAAACCCTATGCCAAAAGCAGAGAGGACAGACAGTATCTCAAGTGCAGTTAGAAGTATCCCTGATCATGTGTTTTCCTGTGATTCACAGAATCCCACATGCTTTACTATTAGCTTACTTTTACTTTGCACTATGAGTTTGGTATTGCTGAAGAGCACAATTACAGGTCATGAAAATGGGCTTATGGGCCCTTCTCAGGATTCTTCAGTGCATTTCCATTTTTTAAATTATGCACCCACGTTAGAGGACTCCCTTTTAAAGTGAAAATCCCGATCAGACCATCTTAAAGTTGTTTTAGTATTGTCACCAATGTGCCTTTGTAGTTCGGGACAGCAGCAGCACAGTTTAGCTCCATTTTTCCTCTTTGACCTTCATTTAGTATTTCCTCCCATTAGTGAAAACAATTAAGACTGTCCCATCCTATTTTAAATTGTCTTTTTACCTGGACTGTTGCTCCTATTCCACTATTTCTTGTCAACCAGAGGAGCACTGGCTTTGTAGCCCAGTGATGTGTCAGGCATGTATTAGCATTACAGCATTACAGCAGTGCCTACGTTCCCAGCACATTCACTGTGCTCATTCTGCTGGAGTGTGGGAGCTGTCTCCTCACCAGGGGTTTGTGAGAGACAAGGGAAGGTGGGCACAAAATGCCCACGCACAGGTATGATATCCAAGATACTACATACCCAAGACAATATCAAGGAAGTCCTACTGAGAAGTTGTTCTTACTTGGCCCTTCAGGGTGGTACCATCCTGAACCCTACATCCCATATTTCATAACCGTATTAGTCAATCTATCCTTTGTTCCTACTAATTTTTAGTCTCTATATTAAGTCTCTCTCCCTGTCACAGCGTGCTTTTCCACAGCTGATACAATCCATGCCTTAACAGCAAGCTGGTACAGAACATAAAGCACATAAAACTTTTCACACTTAATATGAGCAAGAAACTGTATCCCTCTCCACTCCAACAGAGTCAGGATGGCAAAAATTCCCAGCAGAATTACACCTGGGATTCACTGAATGATTTCTGCATCATTACTCCTGCCCTTAACGTCTGATTCAAGCCTCTCCTAATTTTACCATACCACCAGTGGGCAGCGAGCGCTGATAAGGGCACTGTGATCTGCCGGCACAGCCCGCACTGGGACCTGCTGGAGGAGCGGTGGAGAGGCACTCTTTAAGGTGTTTGCCACCACGACATCAGGAGGGCAGGGGAACCTCGTGGGATTTGGTAGGGGGGGTATATGTAAGACTGCTGGTGTCACATTGTCCTAAAACCAAGACAACAAGTTAAGGAGACCTGAGGACACAGAAGTTTGTAGAAACTGGTTTTGTAAGATGCAAAATACATCTGTTCAGCCTGTAAAATGTCAACACAGACTTCTTGTAGATTTGGTGACTTAACAGGCTTAAAAGCAGAGTGAATCAAGCAGGAAAGCTTGTGCCCAGCTGGGCAATGCTCCTTTCTGGAGGTCTGGATCAGAGGAAAGGCTTGCTGCTCTGACCTGCCCACTGCCAGGGCCAGCCAGGTAAACAGAGTAGAAATTTGGCAGAAGCAAGGTACAAAGCCCTCATTCCCTGTTCCACACAGACAGAGATTGGAGGTGACTCCTGACCCTCATCTAAAACCACAGCTCTCCATAAGCTCAACAGTGTAAGCTGTTTTATTCCAGCCTCTTGCTAAAAACCTGTAATGACTCTCCTGATGATTGAATTCATGCATGTTGAATCCTTTGAAGTTTCATTAAAATACTTTACTGCCTTCTATGAATGATTAATCTATTTTTTTCAGTGATAATAAATGACAGAGAAAAAGCAGGTAAACAAACAGAAATAAATAAGCATTTCCACAATTAATTTTTTGGCAAAAAAAATGTAACCATGTAACCATTTCAGCCAGCAAAAAGTAAAAATGAAAGAGCAATTACACTAAACAGTAATACAGCCTTTACTGTAGAAAAGCTAAGCCCCAAAATGGCCAAGAATAGAATAATTAAGGTAGAAAGAAACCTCTGAGATCATCAAGTCCAACCATTAACCCAGCACTGCCATCTTGCAAAAGATTTCAGTTTTTATTGGGGATTGGCACAGTAGGGAAACAAACAGGGGGAGAACACATTTTTCAGCTACTCGTGTTATAAAATGAGACTTTCCTGACTTACTGTCAGAATCACTGGCAGTGAAGTAGTTATCAGCCACAGTGTTCAAGTAACATTATCCCTGCAAAGTTAACATTTTCAGAATAGAAATATCTTTGCAACATAATTTCTCACTCTGTCACTAAGCCTGACATAAACAAAAAAGTTAAAAATTTCTTCTCAATAATTTTATCTGCCATATTAAAAAACCAGATGCTCATAAGATGAAATGAAAGCTATTTAAATCCATCCAAATATACAGCATTCAGCTAGATATAGGGAAACAAGACTACATTTCTTTATCAAGACTACATTTCTTTATCAAAACTACGGTGACAATTTCAGCTGGATGGATATAAATGCATTATAATTTATCTAGCAAATGTTTAGGATGTTCTTTATTACTTCCGAGTGCCTGTGAGAGTTCTCATTTTATTCCTCTCAGTGAGGAGAGGTTCCAGCAACAGGGAACTATTATAGTGTTTTTGTATTTCACTGAACAGCAGATGAGAGGAACATCTCTCTTTTTAGCGCTTGACATTCTTCAAGATAGCGAAGTATTTATTTGGACAAATAAAAAAAGTGACATGAAGTGACAGTCAAAGAAGAAAGAAAAAAATAAAGTACCATTTCTCGGATAATCTCTCTGACAGAAATAAAAGAGAGAACGATTTTAACAGTGAAGTGTTTCAAAGTGTTAGTCCCTACAAATAGCAAATGTGCAATATCTCTGGTAATTTGTAGACATTCACACCTAGGGAAATAGAGCACCAAAAGTGAATTGCCTCCACTTTGCAAAGATGTAACCACATAGTACAGGGTCACTATAAGGTCACTTAAAGTGTCTCTTCCTGGCCAGTGTCAGAGTTGGTGGGGGGTAGGTTAATGTGATTCCCACCGAATGAGAAAGTGAGGGATGAAAACCCTGCCAACCCACATTACTACTATCCCTTCCCTTTCCTCTAAGATAAAAGTGCCATCATGTCTTCTGCCAAGGAAAAGGGCTTCTTCTCAGTTTGTGACAAATAGGTTATTAGTCACAAGAAAAGAAAAAAAAGAAAAGCGAAACAGGAACACTAAATGATGCAGACTGAGCTGAGAATAAAGCTAATCTACTAACCCTGCCTCAAATACTGCACAGATCCCTTGCTTCAAGTATCAGGAACAGTAGGAAGGTATAAATTGTGGGTAAAACCAGGAATAACTAATGCGAGAGAAGCATGGAAAAGAAAATTGCCAAATGGGAGAGAAGGAAAAGGCAAAAGATCTCAATCTTAGAGCGACGAAAACATCCTGTAAAGATGTGTTCAGAGCTCCTTAGCTCAGTTCTGGTCATCCATATTTAAGCAAGAGGAATCACACTGGAAGAGGAGCAGGCTCCAGGCATGATCAGGGTAATGAAAGCTTGATGCTGAGAGGAGATGGCATTGCTCCCCACAAACATGTCACAGGGGTAGAAAACCTGACCAGCAGTAAATAGGTGAGATTGTGGCATAAAGTGTAATTCAGTGTTAGCACCACGGCACTAAGGTATACAAAGGGGTAAAGGACACATAACTACCTCCAAGGAGAAGGCATTCTCCTCTGGATTAAATATTTGCTGTTAAAACTTAGAGGCTACCTATACAGAAAAGAAGGGAAATTAGATTTACAACAGTCTGGATGAAATCAGCAAATAGGAACCAAACAGATCTTCAGAGCTGCACAATTTGGTGTGTATTTGGCACAATTTGGAGCAGCCTGAATGCTGCTCAGATCTGCTGATATCCCAGAAGTAAACATGGGGCTTTCACTGCCACAGGATATGTGTGGTTACATAAGGTATTCAAGTATTACCTCCCCCAAAACGGCTAATCCATGCAGTGCCAGGATTCTGAGAATCTCAATCTTAAAGCCTTAAGACTAAGGAATTTACTTTGTTGTGTTTCAGGAGATGCCTGACCACTGCAGGTTTACCTGTTAACATAAATTACTGCTCTTCTGGTGATCTGGAGGTTCCAAAGTACAGGGATGCTGCAGGGCTGCAAATTCATCAAGACCTTCAGATGCATGCTCAATTAACCAGGAACTGGTTTAACTTTGCTGCTAAAATGACAGGAAAAATATAACTTGGAGTTCTGGATGTGTATTCAGTTGTAAAATATCTAATGAAATAAAAACTTTTTCATAACAAGATATTATTTGTATTCTCCACTGATGAGTTTTATAGTTGTTGCACATACATACTTACATTTATAAAACACCTCTAGATAGATTCACCTACAAAATAGTCTCCTTAGTTTTCATTTTTAATTAATCAACACTAGGCTTTCAAAGGCTTTACAGGTTACAGGAACCCAGTTTCCCTTGTCTGTCAGGAAAATTAAACCTCACCACCATCTGTTTCTGCCCATTTAATTCTTCATGCTTGGAAAACTTTTATTACTTGCAGAGCTCTGTGTATGAATACTCTCGGAATTTAGGGGTGTAAGCTTAGGCTTTGCCTATGAAACCTTTGCTAAGAATAATATTGAGCAAGGAACTTAACTTACAGTCATCTGACTCCTCAATTTAATATTTTTTCATTGTATTGGGTTTCTGACCAGGTGGGCAGGTTTTAGTGGGGCAGGGGGGTGTTACAGGAGTGGCTTCTGTTGGAAGGTGCCAGAAGCTTCCCCTGTCTGGTGGAGCAGGGCAGACCTGCCACTGGCCAAGGTCGAGCCACTCAGGAATGACAGTAATGCCTCCAGGATAACATATTTCAGAAGAGAAAGAAAGTTACTGGGCAGATGAAAATTGCAGCCAGGGAAGAGAGGAGTGAGAACATGGGAACAACAAGGTAGACACCGAGGTCACTGCAGAAGGAGGGGCAGGAGGTGCTCCAGGCGCCAGAGCTGAGGCTCCTGCAGCCCGTGTCGCAGACCATGGTGAGGCAGCTGTGCCCCTGCAGCCCATGGAGCACCACGGAGATCCACCTGCAGCCTCTGGAGGAGCCCACGCTGGAGCAGGTTTTCCTAGTGGAGTGATCCCTGCTGGAGCAGCCTGTGCCTGAAGGGCTGCACCCCGTGGAAAAGTGACCCACATGGCAGCAGTTTGTGAAGAGCTGTTGCCCGTGGGATGGACTCATGCTGGAGAAGTTTGTGAAGAACTATCGGGAAGGACTCCAACTCCTCTTCCTGAGTGGTGGCGGAAACAACAACTGACCATAATCCCCATTCCCCGTCTCCCTGTGCTGCTGGGGGGGAGGAGGTAGGACTTGGAAGGAAGGAGGGGTGGGGAGAAGGTGTTTTGAAGATTATTTTACTTCTCACTCTCCTGCTCTGATCATGTTTAATTAATATGCCCACTTTGAGTCTGGTTTGCCTGTGATGGTGATCAGTAAGTGACCTCTCCTGGTCCTTACCTCACATCATTAATCCTTTGTTGTATTTTCTCTCCTCTGTCCAGTTGCAGAGGAGAGTGAGAGAGCACCTTTAGTGAGTACCTGGCATCCAGCCAGGGTCAACCCACTACATTCATGAACTGGGTATTTATCCCTCCAAAAACTCAGAATTCAGACACTTGAAACAAGATCCACAGTCCTGCTCTGCACTGATAGCATAAGACCTAATGGGAAGTTGTCTGTGGACCGTTCTTCAACGACATGAATGGGAACAGCAGGTGACCTTTTCCCATTTATAGCCTCCACTTTCCTTGTTCAGTGTTATAAAGATAGAAGTTAGGCAAAAAGGTTTTGGTCAAAATGAGACTGAACATCTCATCTGCATCAAACTGGTAGAAAGGTTTAAATTACCATCTTTGCTGGTAAATCAGGATAACAAAATACACGGTATTTCATCATGAGAGGATGTGTATCATCTCTGCTTTAAAAATGAGCTGTTAAATGGGTTTACTTTTTTTTTTTCCTTCTGCAGGATCAAGCAATGCCTTCACCTCTGACTTCATTACTTTTTTCTTTCCCTGGAAATATCAGAAAAATCAAATGGAAAAAAAAATCCCATTTCTCTGGTTCGGGATCTATAAGATCTATAAGAAGAGGAGATATTTCTAGGAACATTTTAACAAAGAATAACAACAAAACCAGTTTTAAATAATCCACTATCACTTGCCTTTAAACCTAATAAATCTCTATTTGTTTGTGTAGCTGTGGCAGGGGAGGTACCAAACCCATTCTGCAGAAGGCTTAGGCAAGAGCTGTTTCCAAAGACTGCAGATAGATGTTGAAGGCCCACAACATAAAAATGACATTAAGCTATTAGAGAACATCCAAAGGAGGGCCACGAGGGTGAGGAAGGGATCGGAGGGGAAGCCTCATGAGGAGCAGCTGATGTCACTTGGTCTGTTCAGCTAGAGGAGACTGAGGGGAGACCTCATTGGGGTCTTCAACATCCTCACAAGGGGCAGCAGAGGGGCAACACTGATCTCTGCTTTTTGTGACCAGTGACAGGACTTGAGGAAATGGCATGGAGCTGAGTTGGATATCAGGAGAAGGGTTTTTACCCAGAGGGGGGTTGGGCGCTGAACAGGCTCCCTAGGGCAGGGGTCACAGCTGCCAGAGTTGAAGAATCATTTGGACAATGCTCTCAGGCACATGGTGGGATTCTTGGGAGTGTCCTGTGCAGGGCCAGGAATTGGATTGGGTGATCCTGATGGACCAACTCAGCATATTCTGTGATTCTATGATTGGCTATGATACACTGAAACAGCTTGCAATAGGAATACCATTCATATTGAGGCCTTTTGCCTCAAACAACTTGCCAACAGCACATTTCTAAAGGTGCAGACTGACACTGCCTAAGCAATGAGGTTTTCTTTATTTTCCTAGTTAAAAGTATGTTTCAGTGAAGTTTCTCATTTGAGAGGAAAATCTTGAAGTACAGATCAGCAACAAAAGACAAGCAGGAACTGCTTGTTCCTGCTAGCCCAAGCAGGAACTGCTACTGCAGCCTGTCTTCAGAGGGAGGCTTTGCTGGTAGGGAAGTGAATGGATATAGAATCATAGAATCATTGAATCAGCCAGGTTGGAAAGCACCTCTGAGATCATCAAGTCCAACCCTTGATCCACTACCATCGTGGTTACTAGACCATGGCACTAAGTGCCACATCCAGTCTCATCTTAAAATCCTCCAGGGATGGAGAATCCACCACCTCCCTCGGCAGCTCATTCCAATGCCTGATTACCCTCTCTGTGAAGAATTTCTTCCTAATATCCAACCTAAACCTCCCCTGGCACAGCTCAAGACGGAGCCCTCTTGTCCTACTGCTGGTTCCTGGGAGAAGAGACCAACCCCCACCTGGCTCCAACCTCCTGTCAGGGAGTTGGAGAGAGTGATGAGGTCTCCCCTGAGCCTCCTCTTCTCCACGCCCAACAACCCCAGCTCCCTCAGCCTCTCCTCATAGGACTTGTGTTCGAGTCCCTCACCGTCCTGGTTGCTTTTCTCTGGACCTACTCCAGCAGCTCAATATCCTTCCTGAATTGAGGGGCCCAGAGATGGACACAGCACTCGAGGGGTGGCCTCACCAGCACTGAGTACAGGAGAAGAATCACTTCCCTGGATCTGCTGGCCACACTGTTCCTGATACAGGCCAGGATGCCATTGGCCCTCTTGGCCACCTGGGCACACTCTGGCTCATGTTCAGCTTCCTGTCACTCCAGACTCCCA